>PVKP010002967.1:0-114809 GCA_004027715.1 Plecturocebus donacophilus | reverse complement strand
GGGAGGGATGGAGAGAGGGAGAGGGAGAGAAAGAGAGGGAGAGAAAGAGGGGAGAAGAGGGGGAGAGAGTGAGAGAGAGGGAGAGACAGAGAGAAAGTTGTGGGGGTTGGGAACTGTACTGGGAGCATTACCTGAATTACTCCTCACCTGCCACCTGAATGAGTTGATGAGCTTCCAGACCCTGGCCAGGTGGTGATACTGATGCTGTGGCTGAGAAGTCCACCAGCGTTAAAGTCCATTTGGACTCTAGCTGATGCTCTGTCGTGGGATGTTGCTTTGGGGACTTTGGAATGGGGTGAATATTTTGCATGCTGGATGACCCTGTTATAGTTACCAAGGGTACACTTGAGCTGTCCTGAGCTGATCCAGGTGGAAAACTCCCCCAGTCTCTCTCCCCTCCTCTCTACCTGCTCATCTTTCAGCCTGTTTGCCTGATGTTATAGGTATCCATGTGCCTCCGGATGGAGAGAGGGGTGGCCCCAGGATGCGGAGACAGATTACTTTGGCTTATCCGGCTGGGCTCCACAGAATCACAAATGTTCTAGAGAGGAGAAGCCAAGAGGCAGAAAGAGCAGAGTAAGAGAGACAGGACAGCTGGAGCTCATGATCTCGCAGAGGCCCTGAAGAGGCAAGCTGCCGTGCAGAAAGGGGCTGAGGCCCAAGGAAACGTTGGAGGAAACACATCCCAGCACACACACTCTGAGACCTTGTGCAGAAACTCATTAAAGCCTGACCATGACCTGAAATCTGAAATCTGAACCAGGGACTTGGTTAGGTGTCAAATGGGTATAGTCACACCCCTTCCATGTGTGCTGAGGGACTGTGGCTGCCTTCTCAGGAGAAGATATTGAAAGGGGCCCAAATCAATAGAGTCAACTGATCCCAGCTCTCAGCCCCTAAACTTACACCCAGGCAGCAGTTTCACAAGGCCTATACTCTTTGGGATCGGAGAATTTATAATCCCCCAACTCTCATCTCACTGTAGGAGTCACTTCCCTGGAAATGAAGGCTAGAACTGAAACTGAGCACCCATTTTCCTATAAAGTCCTTTACCTTTTCTTTTATTTTTTCCCCGTGTTTACCTCTTACTTAGCTCTTTAGGAATGCACTTACAAACTTTCGCTTCTCTCCACCGGACATTCCCTACACGGCAAGATTACCTAACTATATGTTTACCTAGAAGTTCTGAGACTGAAACCCGAAGCCAACTAAGTGCCTCTGGAACTCTCTCCCATCAAGAGATCACCTCAATTTACAGCCTGGCTCTGCCTGTGATGGTGCCAGCCAGACCACTCGATAGATGAGACACCCAAAGCAAGTTACACAGACCCTGCACCACCTCTCCCTTGCCCCTGCATTCTGTTCATGCCAACCCCCCACAAGGTGAAGTAGCCCCTTCAAGGCAGGAGCCTGTTACTTCCCCTCAGCTAAGTTCTGAGATAAAGTCACTTTTCTTTCTTCCAGGCCTCACTCTTGTTCACTGGACTCTGCACTCAGTGACCAGACTTGTGTTCCATCACAGAACCACAGATGCTTTGGTCCTGTGACTTTATTTCATCCACCCTGGGCTTGGCTTCATGTCTGATCAACTGCAGCTGTCCTTTCTCTCCCGGATCTCTAGTGGTGTCCTGGCCAGGGGCACTGACGATGGAGCACCAACACATAGACACTCTACGTCATGAGAGTCATCCTGAACTTTATACGTTCTCCATTTTGAAACCCAAGCTACCGGATAAACTGCCCCTCAGGCTGCAGTGTTGAAGAAAATGTGTTAAGTCAATAAATAAATACGTGAGCCAACCTGCAAAGTGCCTGTCGTTCTGAGGAGGCATGCTGGCCTGCCAGGAAGGGGGCTGGTGCATGAGCTCTTTCAGTGTTTGTGCTAATTAGCCAATCCCACTGGCCACTGCCACTTTGTCCCTGTCTTCAGTCTTGCTTGGTTTGGCTTTTTGTATGCGTTTACTGCCTTCATTCCTCTATCTAGCCTGGACTCAGAAAGGGATCAAGGAGTCAAAGCAGTACTGGGTAAGAGGTGTTGTCCAGAAAAAAGGGACAATATGGAATTCTTCCTAAAGCTTCCAGTAATGAACAAATCTGCGGACATCTGTGTTTAACTGTGTGATTTCCTAGGATCACACTACAGGTTTGCCACTCTGTGCCTAGAATCAGGTCCCAGGGACTCAGTGAGATCAAAAATGGGTGCCATTTCAATCCACCATTTTGGGGTCATATTTTGTGAATGAATTCTCAGGCTGAAACATTCATTGCACACGCATCGTTCACTCCTGTGTGAATGTGAGTTTGTATAGTCATTCTGACATTAGATGCACTTTACAGTTTTACTTCACCCCTTCCTAAAGCTGCCTGAAATTAGCAATAGATCCATCTCCATGGCCACATTCTATTTTTTTATGGTTACAGTTTTTTAATTAAAAATAATTTTTATTGATACTAATATTTGTACATACTTATACAAGTGTGTACACGTGACATTTTACACGTATGGGCTGTGTAATGACCAACTCAGGGCACTTAGGTCATCCATCACCTCAGGCATTTTCATTTCTGTGTCTTTGTAACATTTTCAGTTCTTACTTCTGCCTATTTTGAAATGTACAAGACATTTGTTTTAAACTATACTCACTCTACTCTGCTGTTGGACATTACAACTTATTCCTTCTAACTAACGGTATCTTTTTACCCACTGGCCACGCTCTCCTTATCCCCACATCGAACACACACACCCTTCTCAGCGTCTGTGATCTATCATTCTCCTGTCTACCTCCATAAAATCAACTTTTTAGCTCCCACATCTGAGTGAGAACATGTGATATTTGTCTTTCTGTGCCTGGCTTATTTCATTTAACATAATGTCCTCCAGTTTCCTCCATGGTGCTGAAATGACATGATTTTATTATTTCTATAATAAGTATATTATAAAATTATATTAGCCAAATAGTATTCCACTGAGTATATATACCAGATTTTTCCTTATCCATTCATCCACTGACATCCACTGATGGACACTTAGATTCATTCCGTATCTTTGCTATTGTGAATAGTGCTGCCATAAACATGAGGGTGCAGGTATCCCTTTGATATACTGATTTCTTTTTCTTTTGGATAAATATCCAGTAATGAGATCACTAGATTGCACAGTATTTCTATTTTTAATTTTTTGAGAAACCGCTATATTGTTTTCCATACAGACTGTACTAATTTGCATTCCCATCAATAGTGTATAAGAGCTTTCTTTTCCATGTCTCACAAGCATTTTTTTTTTTTTTTTTTTGAGACTCTCACTCTGTGACCCAGGCTGGAGTTCACTGGCACAATCTCAGTTCACTGCAACCTCTGCCTCCCGGGTTCAAGTGATTCTCCTGCCTCAGCCTCCTGAATAGCTGGGATTACAGGCACATGCCACCATGCCCAGCTAATTTTTGTATTTTTAGTAGAGACAGGGTTTCACCATGTTGGCCAGGCTGGTCAAGAAATCCTGACCTCAAATGATCCACTTGCCTCGGCCTCCCAAAATGCTAGGATTACACAGGTGTGAGCCACTGCGCCAGCCATGTTTTGGGTTGTTTTCATTTTTGTTTTGTCTGTTTTCTATTTGGAGATTGGGTCTCACAGTGTTGCTAAGGTTATCCTTAAACTTCTGGGCAAAGGCAATAATCCTCCAGTCTTAGCTTCCCAAGTAGCTAGGACTATAGGTATACACCACTGCACTCTACCTTTAATAACAGCCATTCTAACTGGGGTAAGATGATATCTCACTGTGGTTTTCATTTGCATTTTCCTGATGATTAATGATGTTGAACATTTTTTCGTAGAACTGTGGCCATATTTATGTGTTTTGAGAAATATCTATTCATGTCCTTTGCCCACTTTTTAGTGGGATTCTTTTTTTTTTCTTTTTCCCCTGTTGAATTCCTTGCGTATTCTGGATATTGGTTCTTTGTCAGATGAATAGTTTAAAAATATTTTCTCCTATTCAAAAGATTGTCTGTTCACCCTGTTAATTTTTTCTTTTGCTATGCAGGAACTTTGTAGTTTAATATAGTCCTATTTATCTGTTTTTCTTTTATTTAACAGGGGTCTCCTTTCCCCAGTGTATGTTCTTGGCATCTTTGTCAATATTTAGTTGGCTCTAAATACATAGATTTATTTCTGGGTTTTCTATTCTGTTCTATGGGTCTTTGTTTTAATACAATAGCATGCTGTTTTAGTTACCCTAGCCTTGTAATATATTTTGAAGTCAGACAGTGTGATGCCTCCAGCATTGTTTTTGTTTGTTTGTTGTTGTTGTTTGCTGAGAATAGCCTTGGTTATTTGGACTCCCTTTTGGTTTCATATAAATTTTACTATTTTTTTCTATTTCTGTGAAAACTGACATCAGTATTTTGATATAGATTATATTGAATCTATAGCTTGCTTTGGGTAGGATAGTCATTTTAATGATATGAATTTGTGAGATCCATAGCCATAGAGGTCTTTTCATTTGTGTCTTTTTCAATTTTGTTCATCAGTGTTTTGTCTTATGATCAGGATTCAAGACACATATTGAGAAAATGTCCTTACAATTTTAAGAGTCCTGTACTGCAGACGAACAGAGACTCCTACATGGCAAGTGCTCATTTGCTCCTATCAGATATGGCTTGTAAGAGCAGGAAGCAACATGTTTCGGAAGTTTGTTATAATCCTCTTCCCTGCACTGTATATTCTTAAACATATATTGGACAAGCCCTAGCAATGCCAGGGCCTTTGCCAGTCTCAGCCTTAGAATACTGTAGATGTGGTGTTCCAAGTTTAATGATGGGCTAATAAGGACTAGCAACTGTCTATTAAATAACAGATGCAACAACTGAGCTGACCCCAGCAGACCTGCAGGTGCCTGTCTGCCAGCCATCACAGGTGGGCAGCACAGCGAAGGTGATGCAGATGGCTCTCTCGGCAGGTATATAATCTGAGCCCTGAGCTGTGTCTTGCAAGTCTCCCAATGACTGACGATACCATGCTTTGTTGCCTAGAAAGGCACTGTCAGAACCTGTCTTGTGAAATGGGATATTCAGGTAAAGAAAGATGCAAGTAATGTAGGGGCCAGAAATAAGCAAAACTGGCAAGATCATTTATCTCCCTTCTACGTAACAATCACATGAATCCCTCAAGTTCTGGGTTGTCAGTGGGAGCTCCTCCTTGGATCTCACATAGAGGAACAAATTCCAAGGTAATGAAATTTATGTGGAGCTCAGTGATCATAATGATTTTCCAGTTAGCCTATTCCCTGGTTGATTAACGCCCATGGAATAGCAAAAGCATACGGGGAAACAAAGCTATTTGGAATGTACATTGTCACCTGGCTGATATTACATGATGCTCATATCTGTTAAAAAGGAAAAAGTAGATTAATTTTAACACCTCAGTGAGAATAATTTAAAAATAAAATCCACGTTAAACTATTGAATAAGGAGTGCCACTAATATATCCAGCTGTCTACTCAACAGAATTTATAAAATATAAATTTCATGGCTACATTACCTTCACTAACAAGGTAAAGACAACTTGAAAGGTGTGGGAACTGTTAATAATTTTGAAGAGGTATTGCATATTTAAAGGTGATTTCCAAATAACAATAGATATCTTAGCAAAACTCCTGAGAACTTACTGGAATGTGACCATATAACACCATCAAATGCAGTCAACTTAGTCCATGCTCATATACCAATCCCACATATGAAGTTTTCCCTTGAAATAAGGTGATTTTGTTTGTCCCGTCAACCCCTATCCAACATGAAAAGAATGAACCACTTAAAAAAAAAAATCTGTAAGGAAACACATTTCCCAAATGAATGATTTGCTTATTGAAATAAGCTGCTAAGCTGTTGACCAGTTCCCTCACTTTCCCCTCCACGTGATCCACGTGGTTGTCAATATCCTTCTGAGGCCCTAAAAGGCCCCAGCTGCCCCCCCAGAGGGAGATCAAGAATGCCCTCTAGGCCAGGTGAGCACTGTTCCCATTAAGTGTAGGGGAGGAGCAAATGGGTTGATAAGAAGCCTGAGGCAGCCCTGCCTGGCCGGGTGGGTCACAGTTTGCAAAGCAGTGTGCGTGGGTGGCTGCTCTTCTCCTCAGGGTGTGGGAGCTCTGGAGCGTGCCTGGCTCTGAAGAAGTTGGGTAGACGTCCAGGGAGATCAGGAATGGTGGGCTTTTGTGATTCTCTATTAAGGCAAAACCTCTTTCTAATGCTTTTAAAAAAGCCTCTTTCTTCCTAAAACTCTCCTGCTGCCTGTCCCTTCCTCTGGGCCTTCTCTAGCTTTCCTCCTCTGCTCCTATGTCTCACCGTGACCCTCAAGGGACAAACGTGGAATCCTCTTGCTAGCCTCTCAGAAATGCATGGGCTCCATATGACCTACTTCTGAAATCTTCAAAGACTCCCTCCTTTCCTCAGAAGCTCCCCTTTCCCTTTAGGAAAAGACCTTGAGGACTGCCTACGGGAAATTTGGGCCAACTTCTTAAGGCAATGAAAATCGAGTCTCTGGACATCCTTTAGAAAGAGGCAGACTAAGGTCTTGGGAAGCCTCAAACCATGAAAAGGATGGGGTGGGGGCCTCATGGTTGCTAGAGAAGGATCAGGGTTTGGGAAGCAGTAAGGGAGGCAGGGTTTTTTTTGCAGAGTTGGAATTTCCTAACAAGATCTTCTATAAAGTTCGCTTGTTGTGGAAGCATGCAGGGTTGGGTTGCCTCTAACTATTGACTTAAAAGAAAATGAGTTATGATTGTCTTCATTTGGAACACTCAGGATAATACTGAACTTTGTACTCTCTCCTGCAAAACGGGATGGTAACTGCCCTCCCAGTGCCTGAGGCACCAGGTGTTCTGATCCTCATCTTGTATGACACCTGGTATTGACTACGTGATTAGGGATGGGAGCCTTCTGAAACTAAACCTTCATATAAACCTTGTGCTAAGGAAGTCAAGTGACCTTTAACTTTAGCCATCAATGTGGCAGCAATTAGCCATAAAAGGTAAATGCCTCCTGCCATGGCAGATGCCCCTTGAACTGATAGTTTTTCAGTTCTTACGACGTAGGTTACTGTGTGGCCTCCTCTAAGAAGGCATTTAACTATGAATTTACATTGAGCTTACAAGGGATACCTGCAGATGCACAGGGACTGCTAAGGACTCTGCTGGTCCCTCAAGCTTGAAACTAAAACTTTCACATTCTTTAATGAACGCAGTTGCTATTCCATTCAATATCAGCCTGGGAGCCAAAGTGCTATGGTTGTGCTGCCTAGTTCTACGCTAAGGCCAGATCTGGGGAACCACTACTTCATATGACTGATAATGTTCACTCTCCTACAAGACAATATGCCATGAAGTACCTTTTGGACATTCAGATTCTTGATGTGGCAGGAAGGGGAAACATCTGTTTCTTGTTACTTCGAATACTCTAGCATAATCTGTTAGGCAGGTGCCGTGACCCCTGTAACTGAGGAATTGATAACAAAATGCTACCATATTTTATTAAGCATAGTATGCTGTTTAAGAAAGGTGGAATCTGGGTTTGCCACTTTGAATTTTCTCAAAGCAACACAAGTAACTTTGGGGTGGAGGGATTCTTCCCCAGTCTTTGACTTAATCTGATTCCTTTAATGGCCCGCCTGTAAGTATCACTGTCAATCTCATCCTTAGCTCAGTGTTCTAACTGCTCTCCTGCTAATGTAGGCAGGCTGAATGTGGAGGCTTCTGAGACACCTCGAGTTGAGCATGTTAACGTTAAGACATTCCATGTAACTGTTGCTTTCTCTTTTGGGAAAGGCATTGTAAGTGAAACCAGGTGAAATGCTGCCCCAAGACCAGCCAACTACTTCCTCAGATCATGTCTGACCAGTGGTCGCGGTGGGGAAAACGCCAGGGCTCAGTGTGGCCCTTGGTGTCTGTTTTTGGAGAACTGTTGTGGAAGGTTCTCTAGGCGCTCCCAAGCCTGCATCTTATGTAGAGGAAATCCTACTTGTAACTGCATCTATCACTTGATGTCATGCTCGGGGACCCAGCCTACTTCAATTCCTTTCCTTTGTGCTACACTGGAAGCCTCCCCAGTCACTTCTGACTTCAGCATTCTTGTCTGCGTAAGCTTGCCTGCTCTTCATCGTCCTGCTGAGGACACTGGCGCTTCGAGATTAACTTACGGACTTGAGAGGCAGTCACAGACCTGTCATGTATACATCACATAATGGTGAGATCGAGGCTCTGGTGTGCCCATCACCCAGTGAACAGCGTACCCCGTTGGTAACTTGTTAATCGTTGCTCCCTCAAAATCCCTGTTGTCTGTTTCCCTGTTCATGTATCTACCGTTCACCTCCCAGTAGAATGAGGCAGTTGACTTGTTTGAAAATCAAACGTAACATAAATTTCACTTAGGATAAGTCTTCAGTTCATCCACGTTACTGGGAAAGGTAGGATTTCATAGTCTCGGAACTCATACATTGTCAAACCAGTGAGGGACTTAAGCTGGTACATCATAAATACTCCATAGTACTCGGTGAAACTTAAAACTATGAACGACCCACTTAGTTCCTCACTAAGATGTTCTTATGAAATGTTTCTAATTAAAATGTAATACAAGTCTACTCATCAAAGTCCAAAACTGGTTTACCTGGACAGAGTTTTAAGATGGAATCCCTAAAACCCACAGAGGCTCTCCTTTATTGGAACTGGGCTGCAGAAAGTTAAACACAGATGTGTTCTCTACCTGAAAAGTTATCACTGGAGAAAAATGGAAAAGGATGGAGGCCTAGGGAGGCAGGGGCGTTCTTGGCGCTCACTGGGCATCGGGGTCAAGGCAGCCCCTGAAAGCAAAGGTGACGCGCTCCTCCTCTGCCGGCTGTCGGACTTTGCAGCTTCCACTTCCACCCTGGTTCCTCTTCTACACCTCAAAGGTATCAGAACTCACAAAGGACATGCTGCCAGCTACTGAAGCCAAACTGCAGCCCGTCCTCTTTGAGTGTGTAGACCTGCCTTGGCTCACTGGGCTTCAGGCCCTGTTGCTAGAGTCTGGGTGGGTAATGTAGGATCTCAGGTTGCAGCTTCAGCACAGGTGCAGCTCAGGTGTAGGAACTGCAACACTCTGTGCTTCTTGGAGCAAGAGGAGGGGGGTCTAGGCAAACATCTGTGTCCTGGTGGCACCCCAGGAGGTGCCTGCTCTGTCCATGGAGGACCAGAAGTGCCATCTCTTAGGTTGGTGCCACTATTATCTTCAGGATCTGCCCCTGAGGGCTTGCCGGGAGGTCAGGACTATACCCTGGAAGGACCTGGTCTGCTTATTGCAACAAGCTGTGAGCTGTTGACAGGTTCCCTCCACGTGGAGACGTGGTTAATAGCCTTCTGTTGAGGGCCCAAAAGGCCCCAGCTGCCCCACCAGAGGGAGCTCAAGAATGCACTCTAGACCAAGTGAGCATTGTTCCTATTAAGTGTGGGGGGGGAGCAAGCCGGTCGATAAGCTCGAGGCAGCCCTTCTCATCTGGGTGGGTCACAGCTTACAAGGCAGCCTGCATGGGTGGCCCCTTTCCCGCCAGGATTTGGGAGCTCTGGAGCATGCCTTGGATCTGTAGGAGTTTGGTTGGACGTCTAGAGGTCAGGAATGGTGGGCTTTCATGATTCTAAGGTAAAGCTGTCACTTTCTTCCTAATGCTCTTCCTCTGCCCATCCCCTCTTTGGGGCCTTCTCTATCTGTTCTTGCCTGCTCTCTCACCATGACCCTCAAGGGACAGACATGGAAGCCTCTTCCCAGCCTCTCTCAGAAATGCACTAGTTCCATGTGATCTACTCAAAGACAGCCTCCTTTCCCCAGGAGCCCCCCTTTCTCTTTAGGAAAAGGACCTTGAGAACTAACTCTTGGGAAGTTTTGAGGCAGTTTCTTAACGCAATGAAAAACCTAGTCTCTAATGACCCTTTAGAGTGAAACAGACCAACGTCTCGGGAAGCATCAGTTCGTAGAAGGGATAAGCGTGCAGGGCCCCATGGTTGCTGGAGAAGAGGAACTGGGAAGAATGGAAGACAGCTTTTTGCAGAGTTGGAAGTTCTTAATATGGAAGATCTTTTCTAAAGTTCTTTCTGGGTTCAGTGTGGAAGCATGCAGGGTTGGGTTGCCTCTAAAACTAGTGAGTTACAAGAATGAGTTATGATTGTCTTCATTTGGAACACTCAGGACAATACTGAACTTTGTACTCTTCTGCAAAACGGGATGGTAACTGCCATCCCAGTGCCCAAGAGGCACTAGGTGTTCTGATCCTTGTGTGATACCTGGTATTGACTACATCATCAGGGACTGGAGCCTTCTGAAACTAAACCTTCATATAAACTTGTGCTAAAGAAGTCAAGTGACGTTTTAGCCACTAATTTTATGGCAGCAATCAGCTATGAAAGGTAAATGCCTTCTCCCATGGCAAATGCCCCTAGAACTGGGAAGAGTGTTTCAGTTCTTAAGATGTGGGTTACTCTGGCCTCCTCTGTAAGGCATTTATGAATTTACATTGAGCTAACTAGGGACACCTGTGGATGCACAAGGGGCTGCTAAGGACTATGCTGGTCCCTCTGGCTTGCAACTAAAATCTCCTTCAGATTCCTTAACAAAGGCATTTGCTATCTGATTCAGTATCAGCCTGGGAGCCAGAGAATTATGGTCGTGCTGCCTAGTTTCTATACTCATGTCAGATTTGGCAAACATTACTTCACGTGACTCTAATCAGTAGCCTTGAGACAGCATGCCATGAAGTACGTTTTGGACATCCAGAATCTTGTTGCAGTAGGGAAACACATCTCCATTTCTCATTACTTCCAACATTCTATAGCATAATCTCCATTAGGCACATGCTGTGACCCCCTTAACTAAGGAGCTTAACAAAGTGCGATCATACTCCTGTTTCTCCTTTCTTGCTCACAATATGCTGTTCAAGAAAGGTAGAATCTGGGTTTACTAGTTGGAATCTTAAAGCAACACAAGTAACTTCAGGGTAGGAGGGATTCTTTCCCAGTCTTTGACTGAATGCATATGATTGTTTTAATGACCTGCCTGTAAATGGAGCAATTCTTAGCTCCAGCATCACCATCAACCTTATCCTTAGCTCATTTCTAACTGCTTTCCTAATCCAGGCAGGCTGAATGTGGAGGCTTCTGAGGCAACTCGAGTGAACGGGATGTATTAAGACATTCCGGGTAACTGTGGCTGCCTCTCCTTTTGGGAAAGGCATTGTAAGTGAAACCAGGTGAAGTGCTGCCCCAAGACCAGCCAACTGCTTCCTCAGATGATATCTGACTAGTGGTCGTGATAGGAAAGCACAGGGGCAGAGAAGTTCAATGTGGCCTTTGGGTGTCTGTTTTGGAGACTGTTGTGGAAGGCTTTCTAGGCTCTGCCTAGCCTGATCTTACATAGAGAAGATGCTGCTGTAACTACGTCTATCACCTGGTGTCATGTTTAGGGACCCAGTCTACAATTCCTTTCCCTTGTGCTTAAATCAGAAGCCTTTAGTAACTTCTGACTTCATTCAGCATTCTTGTCTACATGAGCTTACCTGCTCCTGATCTTGTCTGGGACACCGGTGCTTCTAGATCATTGTTATTGACCTGTGGGGCATAGCTACAGACCTATCATGGATACGTCATGTAATGGGAAGACCTAGGCTTCTGGCGTGCCCATCACCCAAATAATGAACAGTATACCCCATTGGTAACCGTCAACCCTTGCTCCCTCAGAAAATCGTTGTCTATTTCCCTGTTTATGTACCTACTGTTCAGCTACTAGAATGAGGCATTTGATTTGTTTGAAAATTAAACCTAAGATAAACTTAGTAATCTTCCCTTCCATCCATGTTACTGGGAAAGATAGGCTTTCATTTTTACAGCTTTAGAGGATTCTGTGGTCTTGGAACACTTGCTAATCCACAAATTCCCAAACCAGTAAGGGACTTATACTGGTGCATCAAATACTCCTTAATTCCCAGTGAAACTATGAACTGCCCACTTAGTACCTCACTAAGATGTTCTCTTATGAAATGTTTCTAATTAAAACGTGTCCAAGTTGCTCATCGAAGTCAAATTCAAAATTGGTTTTCCTGGACAGTCTTAAGATTCTAATCCCTGAAACCCTGAGTGGCTCTCCTTTACTGGATTTGGGCTGCAGAAAGTTAGACATAGATGTTCTGTACCTGAAAAGGTATCATTGGAGGAGAATGGGACATGGAGAGGATGGGGAGGCCTGGGGAGGACATTTCCTGTGCTCTCACTGGGCGTTCAGAACAAGACCTCAACCAGAAAGCAAAGGTGGTGGGCTTTCCCTCTGCTGGCTATCAAACCTTGCCTCTTCCACTTCCCAGCCCTGGTTCCTCTTTCTTCTACACCTCAAAGATGTCTAAACTCATGAAGGACATGCTGCCAGCTACTGAAGCCAAACTGCAGCACGTCCTTTTCCTTGAGTGCAAAGCCCTGCCTTGGCTCACTGGACTTCAGGCCCTGTTGCTGGAGCCTGGGTGGGTAATGTAGGATCTCGGGTTGCAGCCTCAGCACCGGTACAGCTCAGGTGATGGAACTGCAACACCCTGTGCTACTAGGTAGGAGCAAGAGGGGTGGTCTAGGCAAACATCTATGCCCTGGTGGCATCCCAGGAGGTGTGTGCTCTGTTCGTAGAGGACTAGAAGTATCACCTCTTAAAGGAGTAGCGGTGCCAACCTGTCTTCCAGATCTGCCCCTCAGGGCTTACAGGATGTCAAGTCTACACCCAGGAAAGGAGCTGGTCAGCTAATTGCAATAAACTGTTAGCTGTTTACCGGTTTCCTTGCCTTCTATACATGGAGACGTTGTGGTTAATATCCTTCAGATGAGGACCCAAAAGGCCCTAGCTGCCCCACCAGAGGGAGATCAAGAATGCACTCTAGAGCAGGTGAGCACTGTTAGTGTGGGAGAGGAGCAAGCAGGTCGGCGAGCCTGAGGCAGCCCTTCTCCAGTGGGTCATGGCTTACAAGGCAGCCTGTGTGCTTATGGCCTCTTTTTCCCCCCAGCAGGGCTGCTTGGGGGCTCTGGAGTGTGCCTGGCTCTGCAGGAATTCAATGTGACGTCCAAGGAGATCGGGAATGGTGGGCTTTCATGATTCTATTAAGGCAAAGTTGCTTCTTCCTAATGGTCTCCCTCAAAGCATTTTCTCCTCAGGCCTTCTCTAGCTGTTCCCACCTGCTCCCCTGTGTTACCATGGCCGTGAAAGGGCAGACACAAAAACTCTGGCAGGCATCTCAGAAGTGCACGGGCTCCATATGATATACTTCTGGAACTGTCAGAGGACCTACTTTTCCTGGAAGTCTCCTTTTCCCTCTAGGAAAAGGACCCTGATAACCATATATAGGAAGTTAAGGCTACCTCTTAAGAGGCAGTGTGAAGACCTAGTCTCTTCTGGCAGTTTAGAAATCACAAATCTTGAGGCTTCAACTTGCCATAAAAAGGCCGAGTGGGTCCCCAAGGCTGCTGTGGGGAGCTTGGGAAATAGGATTTGAGGAAGGGACAGTTTGTACAAGACTGAAGTCCCCATGGGAAAGATCATCTTAGCTTTCTTTTCCTTTGTTTAGTGAAGTAAACAGAAATGGGCTGTCTTCAAGTGCTGGGTTAAAAGGAACAGTAATGACTTAATTGGGAAAAATCGGGGAAACTGATCTTTTCTCCTGAATAATGGCAGCTGGCATCCCCATGCCCAATCAGTATCGGGTATCTTGACACCTGTTACAGTTCAAATGATTGGGGCCTGGGGTCTGTTCAGACTAAACCTCTGCATGGATTTTTACCCAAGAGGTCAAATGAGCTTGTTAATCTGGAAAAGTGGTAGCCAATCAGCTGTGGAAGCCAAGTGACCTTTAATGTGGCAGGTACCCCTAGAACTGAGAAGTGCAGGTCCCTTAGAGAACTTTGGTCTTCAACGCAAGGTTGTGGTTTTTGCAAGCATCTCCTTACAAGTTAGACCAGACTATAACTGGATGAAGATTGCAAGGGACACCTGTGGGCATGAAGATAGTGACCTTTGCTATCCCTTCAAACTCTTGGAGCTAAAATCCTCTAATTCATTAACTAGAATGGCACGTGTTTTGTTGTTGGGTCCCAAAGTGCTCTGATCCTGTTGTCTTTAAACCTATACTGATGTTGGATTTGGGAAGCCTTCCTGCATGTGCAGTATTGCAAGGTTTCCTGCATTCTTCAGTAATGCTCATCAGCTGTAAAACTCCAGGGCAGAGACTACATGCTGGACGACTAGAATCTTGACCTAGTAGAAAAGGTTAAAGGTAATCTTGTTACTCACAGTATCCTGTAGTGAATTTCCATCAGGCAGATGGCTGTAATCCCAGTATGTCTGAGGAGTCTATTGAAATGTAATTTCACCATCTGTGTTAAGCACAGTGTATTTGTTTTAGAGAAGTGATCGGATTTTCTGATTGAATTTTACTCAAACCACCAAAGTGGTTTTGGTGTAGAAGATTCAACCCTGTACTTCTGATCCACTCTAGTGCCTTTGGTGACTGGCTGCCTGTGAACATCTTATTTCCTACTTTAACCTTTATTCTTAGCTCAGGTTCCTAATTGTTCTGTGAATCCAGCAAGGCTGCTGAATCGAGGCTTCTCCGAGATGGCGGTGTGAGTGTATACTAAGACATGTTAGTTCTCATGGTAAATTGCTTTTGGGAAAAGCAGCCTGAGTGGCCTGTTGTGTATAATTTCAGCCTGCTCCACAGAGAAAAGCTACCAGCGAATGTAGACGTGAAGGTCCTAGAAAGCGTTCTGAGGCTCTTCTGGGCTTACATGGCCAGCACCCAGGTCCCTGCAGAGAAGTCTGCCTGTCGTAGGACTGAGCCCTCCCCATTCTGTGCAATGTTATAGCTGCACACACCCGTAGCCCCTTCTGGGAAGTGTGCTGCTACAGGGCCGGCTTTGTCTCCCCTTCCCCTAATCCAACAGCAGGTACGTTATAGGGGTACTGCTGGCGAAAATGTGGATTCTAAGGATTGTAAGCCCTGTTCTTGAACCCTGAAACAATCATGCATCCTAAAAAGTCACCCCTGTGAGAAATGGGTAGCCTGGTCTCTAACACCAGGCACCTCTCAGGCCTGCCCCCTGTTTCCTGGACCCTGCATTGCAGGTTCTTCCTCCACTGTTAACTCTAGTACCTAAGAGATGCAGGAACTGTTCAAGGCATGGTGCATAGAGCCATCAGGACAGTCTTATGATAAGACATGCAGGAAGAATGAATGTCTTGCCACTCCTTGGCTCTTCTAGGTGCTTCTTCTAAACTTGGAACCTTTCTTATCCCCTTGGT
This sequence comes from Plecturocebus donacophilus, assembly GCA_004027715.1. Lineage (NCBI taxonomy): Eukaryota > Metazoa > Chordata > Mammalia > Primates > Pitheciidae > Plecturocebus > Plecturocebus donacophilus. The sequence goes on along the minus strand of PVKP010002967.1, from coordinate 99,468 downwards.
GCACATTGCAGTCTTGTTTCCTCAGCCCCTTCCTCCCAAATCGGCTCCCTCATGCCACTGGCTACCATAACACATCCTGTTCTAGTGGTGTCTTACTCTAAAGCACTGCCTTGGGATTTGTTTTTGTGCACATTGTCACCCTACAGCTCCTGTTCTCAGAAAAATAGTGCAAAGCAGCATCCAGTGTGGAATTGACTTGCAAGTGTGTGAAATGGCAGCACTTTCCCACTCAACAGAATATTGACTAGCTTTGCTCCACCAGAGTAGGAGACAATAAGATGGAAAAGAGAAAAGGAGGAACATGCTGAGGTTGGTGAGGTGAGATCTTAAGGATGCTGCAATTGTGAAGTCCTGCAGAAGTCTATGTGGCAAGCTGAGTTGGGAACTTACATGCTCCTAACTCAACAGAGCTTGCCACCTAGGGACATAAGGAACACAGAGAATCCTTCCTGGGCAGGATGTTCCTCCTTGAGAGGGATAATCGGTCTTGTAAGCATCTCTCCTGTCTCAGAATCGCAAATTCTAAGAATTCTTCCTGAAATTCCTAGTCTTTGGTGGTACCTTGAGGTTCCTCTAAGGAAACTCCTGGGCATCATGTGCCTGGAATTGAACCTCACAATCGATCTTCAGTTTTACAAGTGGCTTAGTTTTCAGATATCCTAAACAGTAGATTTGGGGGGACTGCCCTTCTTAAAAGCCATTTCATCTACCCCTTAAAAGGGGGGAAAGATTCAGTTCCCTGGAAACACTGCTGAAATTGAATGTCAGGATGCTTAACTACCCTGGAGCTCATTCCTACTTGGAGCAGGTGCTATGGCATGAACATGAATTGGTGTTCTCCAGCTGTGTAGCTTGTCCTAGTGCCAGAATCAGAGCGAGGTAGAGCGTTGAAACCCCCTTGGCTGCATCCCAGTTGAACTGGGAGGAGCTAAACTTTGCTAATATGAAGATGAGTCCTGGCTTCTGATATGATCAGGTATACCTTCTAGGATTTGATTTGTGTTAAGTATGTTGGGTATAATGAACCTTCTCAAGTAAGGCTTGTGTTGTAGTCTTCAGTTAAAGTGAAATGGAAATACTCTTGCAGAAGGCTGCAGTTAATAAGCATCCTATCTTTTAGAGAAAGTGCTATTGTTGAGTATGCTTCTCCCCTAACTTCCTCTGAAACCACATATTGGGCTACTTTGCATGCCATACCATGCTGTTTGTGTTTTCACTTTTTACTTCTATATCACCAGTGTCATCTAAGATACCTCTTCTGCTTTGATCATTAAGTCAATCTTCAAGAGGGTAGGATGTTCTTTGGATACTGGCTGACAATATTTTTAACCTCTGAGGACAATGGTGGTGCTAGACCAGGAGAACTTCCGGAGCCCAAGCAACTGGATTGGACCTACATACACATCCCCGACCACTTACTGTTGCCAGTGGAGCAGACGCAAGTCTAAGTGCAGCTAAAAATGGGAAATTAGAGAAGGGACTGACAGCCGAAAGGCGCAGCACACTTGTAAGGTGCAGAATGAGGGTGGGGCTTAGAAGTCCTCATGTGAGCTCAGGGTAGGGTAAGAAAGCTGTTAAACCTGAAGAACTTCTGCAGGTCTGACCATCATAAATGTTCCCCATAAACAGGATAATGGGCAAGGAACTGAGCTTATGCTGGTAACAAAGATGTGACAAGTTCAGAGTAGTGAGGGACTCTGGGCCCTGACCTGAGCTGCTGCTCGTAGAATGAGAAGTGTTTGTCTTGGGACAAGTACATGGAAAACATCGGGTAGGTGTCCAGTTCTTGGGATGGGGGCAGTAGAGATACAGAATCTGGGGGTCTGACTTTGGAAATACTGTATAGTCAAGATGTAAATGTCACTTTGCCCTTACAAGAACAGGCTGAACATGGGATCTAGTGACACCTAGGGAGCCTGACTTGTAAGATTGCCAGAATTAAGAGGAACCTCCCAGGATTTGTCATCTCTGCTTCTGTAGCTTGAGAAGGGTTTCCTATGGAACTGCTTCAGAAGAAACTAGACAGCTTTTGACACAAAATGTAGATTAGTCTCCTGTAGCATGAGATCGAATCAGTGAAATCATAGAAATTCAGATGAGTAAGATAAAACTGATTGGCCGTAATTCCAATATTCCTGATCTCCATGCATGTCTCCCACTAAGACGTTAGTATTAGAGCAATTGCTATCCAATAGACTGTACCTTATGGGGTAAGATGAACAGACAAATAGCTTTAGGAATAACTTGAATATTTAAGAATGTGTATAATCTGACTCTAGCTTAAAGCAGCTCAGCCAGTTAAGGATTTGTGTATGGTAGAGAAATCTGAATTATAATTCTAGAGTTCTCTGGGAATGTTACAGAAGCTCTTGTAGACTGTCCTGTGAGCTGAGAAGCTTCACATAAAACAGAACTCACAGCGTCACTGTCCTGGACTGTGGTGTACTGTAATGTCTGAGAAACACTGGTGATAATTCATGCCTGTTGGAGTACATTCCTGAAAATCTCAAGCTCATATTGCTAGCCACAACCTTGTCACCATGACTTTAGAGGGATGATGCTCTCTTGAGCTTCAGATTTTATATCCATAGTTGGTGGGAGAACTGTTGCTGGGGTTGCCAATATTGCCCATTCTAGCTGTAGGAACATAACTGCTAGAATTCAGAGGTGAGAAAGCTAACCCTAATCTCAGCCAGGGGTGCACCACCCAAAGACATGCTCAGCTTGCATGTTCTCTCAGGAACTTTTGGCAGGACCAGGGACCTGAATGCCTCTAGGCATTGAACAAATAAGATTTTGCCATATAAGCAAGATCTGTGTATTCATGGTAACACATGAAGGTACCATAAAGCAGCAATGTACATATTGTGCAAAGTGGAAATGGTAGGTAAGAACTTCATAAAACAAGTTGGTACAATTATCATGGGTATAGGCAAATGACTTAGTGATTTGGAAGATGAGAGGAATTTAGTGAGTTAAACTAAGTCCAAATTTGGGGTACAATAATAGGCCAACATCTGGAGCACAAAAATTTGGAGTACCAAAGCAGCAAATCAACATTTACACAAGAGACCTAAATGCAGATATCACAGGGGAAGCTGTGTTGAATGGGGCTCAGGTGGAGCTCAGATCTCTAGAACAATCGGCAGGTGGACTTAGATGTATCTCCTATCTTGACCCACCTTGAATACAGGCCCACTGAATTTCATGTCCAGAGTGAGACAGGCAACAGTTACAACTTCCACAAAATCAGGACTTCCTAGGTTAGTCTGGATGACTTTTTCTATTGGTAGAACTTGCAGCCATTCTGAATGAGAAAGGTATAAATGGCTGGTGAAGGAACAATGTGGCCTTCAGACAGGGCAGGACTAGTGACTTTGGTATGAGAGACTTGCCTTGGTAACCATTTCTCTCTTGTATGAAGACAGGAATCTGAAGGAACTGGAAGTTCTCCAACTGTCTTCTCTAGGTAAATCATAGGAATCTGTAGTACCATTGAAAACCTATTAAATCACTTGGACATATGTGGCAGTTGCATCTCGAGTGTCCAGAAATCTCTTCAAACGTCTAAAGACAAATGTGAAGTGTGAATGCCTGATCCATTCTTTAATAGCAAAGGAATTTTAAAAGCTAGGTAACTCTTAGAAGGTTATACGCTTGTTTTGCATAGTGATCATAGAACAGTTCCACATGGCTAGGGATGCCTCACAATCTTGGCAGAAGGCAAGGAGGAGCAAGTCACATCTCACATAGATGGTGTAGGGGGCAAAGAGCTTGTGCAGGGGGACTCCCGTTTTTAAAACCATCAGATCTTTGGGACTTGCTCACTACCATGAGTATAGCATGGGAAAGACTTGCCCCCATAATTGAATCATCTGCCGCTGGGTAACTCTCAAAAGACAGAATTATGGGAGGTACAAGATGAGATTTGGGTGGCGAATGCAGAGCCAAATCATGTCAGACTCCAAGGGTGAGACTGAGGGACTGATGTCTGCCTGACACAGCTGGTGACTGCCTAATGAGTTAAGGGTAGGAGAAAAACAGGAAAAGAGCTTCTTTAAGAAAAAAGCAGTAACTGCTCTAACTCTCTTCTGGATCTAGAAGTAAACTCAATTTGTCATAACACTTCTCAAACCACCTTGGAATGAAGGTAACACCCTGGCTCTAGGAGCTTGCTTTTGTATAAATCTGAAAACCCTTTTGAGTGACTAGGGACTCACTACACTGTCAGCTCTTAGCACTCCCCAAGTATCTTTCCTTTTTTAGAAAACTAGCCAGTCCAGATGTCTGTTACAGGGTTGTGATTCCGATCCAATGTCTGAGGTCTTGACAGACTTAGCTGGCACTAGATCATTAGGGAAGTATGGATTGTTATGACCTGCCTAGATATTACTATCTCAAATGTGCAAATCTAAGTTCAAGAGAATGTTTTCTAGGTCCTAAAACTAAGTGCATTCTCAAACCATGGAGATGGATAGCTGAAGATACTGGTAAGGGTAGCTGAAAGATTCATCATAAGACTGTGACTGAGAAGGAAGATAAAGGTGACCGGGAGGAATGGTTAAACAGAAGCCAGAACTTACATGGCCTCTAAACAGAAGCTTTGGGCAGGCCAAGTTGCCTGGACACAGGATGACAGGCTGTGTTAGGATTCTCTACAAAGAGATAACTAATAGAAGTCGTGTATATGAGAGGGAGTTTATTAAAGAATTCACGTGATCACAAAATAAAGTTCACAATGGGCTGTCTGCAAGTTGAACAAGGAAGCTAGTGGTGGATCAGTCCAAGTCCCCCAAACCTCAAATTAGGGAAATGGAGCAGTCTTCAGTCTGTGGCTGAAGGTTCAAGAGCCCCAACAAAACCACTGGTGTAAGTCCAAGGGTCCAAAAGCTGAAGACCTTGGAGTGTGATGTTTAGGGGCAGGAAGCATCCAGCACGGGAGAAAGATAAAAGCCAGAAGACTCAGTCTGTTTCATCTTCTGCCAACTTTCTTCTAGCTGTGATGGCAGCTGACTAAATGGTACCCACCCAGATTGAGGGTGAGTCTGCCTCTCCTAGTCCACTGACTGAAATATTAATCTCCTTTGGCAACACCCTCAGACAGCCAGGAACAATACTTTGCATCTTTCAACCAAGTTGATAGTATTAACCATCACACAGCCCAAGAATCTACATCAAACGTGGGGATTATGGTCCATGGCATTAGAGGTAGGAGATAAGGTGGTCTGACTACTGGGAAGAGCTGTGCTCTCAGGATCTGAGACGCTGAGGCAGGGAGGCCCGTTAGCCTTTCCCAAGGTATTGCTAAAGCCACTGGGAGGGAAAACACAACCTAGATCTTATCAGACCCTTTGAACTGACTAGCACTGTTCACCCATCTCTTCTGGGTGCCCACAGAAAACTGCAAGGATTCCATTTTCAAGGCCTTATGACGCAAGGCTGACACATGGTGAGTTTCACTGTCTAAACTGTCAGAGTTCAGTCAGGGGTGGTGACAAAAATAATGGAAAAATATAGAACATAGGAAAAAACCCTTATGCCTTCCAAAAGGGTTTGAGACTATCGACTATCATTGAATCGGGGTCTGCCCTGCAGGTGGTGACCTCAACATTAACCTGTCTTCAGTATATAGGGACACTGGCAGAGGTGATGCCCACACCGAGTTTGAGGAGTTGATGGGTCAGTCGGGGATGTCAGTGAATGGGAGGAGAAAGCAGAACTGGTTAGGAGATGTTGAACTGTGGCTCTAGTCCAGCTAAAGCTTCCATCAATGCATCACAGAGCTCTGAAGTAAGTACTGTGTATCTGAGCCACCCTGCAATGCCTTCCTTTGTCTTGTTGCTGGAAATACCATGCAACATGGTGTCTAAGCTCTTACATAAACCAGCATATCACCTGGCCTGCACCATGTCCCAATCCTTCTCCCTGGAAGGTCTTGAGAATTGCGATGCTGTGGTGCAATGGGCGGTAGGGGTATTGCTACTGCACTCTACCACCAGCAGTTAGGACCTTGTAGCCAGTTCCTGAATCCCATCCTGACTGAGTTCCAGGCCAAGTTATCTGTTTCAAGCTGACTCTTAAAGGCAGAATCTGAGGTGAGGATTGGTATGTCTACATGGGAGATGATCCCACAAGCATCCGCAGGGCTGTGGGAAAGTGAGACATGGAGGTTAAACAAGTTACCACTCAGTGCACTCGGAGGTCCATCTCGCTTAAACTTCAGGATACACTGGGGACCTATCTCAACGTTATCTTGGTCAGGTGGGACTTTGTAATAATTGTGTCCCGTGTAAGTTGGGCCTCATGAATTCAGCAATTTGGCCTGCCCTGCATATCGCGGCAGCCCCAGGGATGCCCTAGGGTCTCTGAAAAGCCACTGATCACAGAATCAGATGTTGGAATGTACAGGGACCTCATGTGCTGAGTGAACAGACAGATGCTACCAGGTTCTGCTCTCCTAGGGGAAGCACATCAGTGGGAGGGAGGAGATAACCTGTCAAGATTATATCCAGCCATGAGTGCAGGATCCCTGAGTGGCCAGCTAGAATTAAGTCTTGCCTTACTCAAAAAGTAGTTTCACATCCTCTGTTATGGTGAGACTGCCATCAGAACCTGCTAATGGGGCAAGGGGAGGACCTGCTGTGTGCCCTACTTCCTGCACTTGGCCCTCGATTTAACTGTAGCCCCTCTGTTCTTCATGTGACCTGAATCTGCCACATGTCCTAATCTGAATTGAACAAGATCCACCAATCAGAACAAGGACTTGGGATAAACAAAAGGTAGACTCCCCTCCCTTCTCCCAGAGTCTACACCTCATCATCTGCTATCAGACATTTTTTCCAAGGTATTGGCTCATCTTAGGATGTCTCATTGCTGAGTTGGTCCTAGCCTAGGCTATGACTGTCACCAGGGAGCTGTGATAGGCTAAGATCTCGGACCTTTCCTGGTTCAGAGCTCTCCTGACAGTGGCCATTAGAGGGACAGCTAAGGGCTCTCCCTTGAAGTCAGTGTTACACCCATATTTCTGAGTTATGCAGTTCTGCAGCCTGGACTGTGCTGTGACTCCCCATCACAGTGGCAGTGGTGCCTCTCCATTTTATTCCTTCTGTGGAACGTACGTAGTGTGCTGCAGAGAAGACTCAGTCTGATATTCACCATTAGACCTGTGACTGGCCAGGAGCAATCATACTTGTGCCTTGCTATGGTAAATAGTTGTCTTCCTACTTCTCCATTCAGGTTAAATTGTCTTGTCTTGAGCCTGTGGGAAATTGTATTCATAGAAACATGGCCATTTGCCCTCTCCTGTTTCTAAAATGTGTGACTTTTAAAGTTGCTAACTTGCTAACTCTTACTATAGCAATTACAGGGATTTATAGGTGTCCTAAGCCTTCTAAAACAGGTGGTCTTGGAATCGGGGTCTCATTTGTTCTCTATGCTGTCTCTAGATGCTTAGACAATAGCTTCTGAGGTACTGAAATAGTCTGGAAAGAGATCAGTCTCCTGAGACTTACAGCCACAACCATGTGTCTTCCCTACTGAAGGGGAAAGTCCTATGAATGCCTTGAATGATCGCTTAAACTGAAATTGAGCAGATGTAATAAAATGCTCACTACAACTTATATCTTACCTCCTAACAATGTCTGAATATCTCTCCAAATCATCCAATCTCCCTCATGCAACGTACGGTCAGATGCTCATGGCACTTGTGTTCCGGTCAAGTCTTGCTGATCCTAGTGACTTTGGGCCAGATCTTGAGGATTGCGCTGCTTAAGGCAGATGAATAGTAGCCAAGCACTTCACAAAATTGAAAAAAAATCACATTTCACTTGGTCCCCTCCTTCCTGGCTCTTGACAGCCAGTTACTTACAAGTTGGTTTGTATGAAGCTGACTCAACATTTAACAAGAACTAAAATGATGGGAGAGAGATATGATTTGGAGAAACCAGGAGGGATTAAAGGGGTATTAAAATTCATCTAGGAGGAAGAAGTGGGTCTCATGCCGGAGGTTTTCTAGGAAAAGACTTCTCTTACTAAATACTCGAAAAACCATTTGCCCAATAAATGGTACCAGTTATCAGTTACTAGAGAAGGTAAATTGAGGAACAGAAAGACCTCGATGTCATCTGATACCTTCAAGAACATTGTTTTGTGGCCTAATGGCAGGCTAGGTAGTCCTTGAATCAGGAACCTGGGAAGGATGATGTCTGTCTGCTCCTGAGCTGTCTTTGTTCCTCATGGCAGAGTTGTTTCCATGAGGCAGCTGTGTGGATAGTGGGTTGAAATTTCTAGCCAAACAAGTGACTGTATAAAACAGCCCCATGTTGTGACTCATGTCAGCCAAGGGGCTAGTAAGATCTCCAGCCTACAGATTCCATTATCAAGGTGATCATGAAACTGAAAATCGTGGTGTGAACGTTGGAGGAAGAGAGAAGCCTTTCTTTCCTGGAAAAACAACTTGCCTTCCATGGGAAGCTCATAAACCAGTGGTGCTCAGAGGTGGCTGTGGTTATCCTCGGTCCTCGCATAAGAAATAGGATTCTTACAGTTTTTTAGCCAAAATATTACCTGCCATAGGAAGTGATTACACTGAACTAGAATTTTCTGATAGTAGGTATCAAAGACTCAAGTCTCTGCTAATCTTGATTGCTTGTGATTCAGTTAACTTGAGAGTTTGTGTATCTTGTACATCTTGATTCCATGTCTCATATTTGTCCTATAAAAGGAGGGGAGATAGCATTAGGAGAAATAGCTAATGTAGATGACGGGGTTGACGGATGCAGCAAACCACCATGGCGCATGCATACCTACGTAACCTGCATGTTATGCACAGGTACCCCAGAACTTTAAGCACAATGAAATCTTGCCCACTATTTCCTCAGACTGTCTTATTTCAATTAAGGTACACCATTTACATGTCTGCTAGACTGCCCATAACCCACCTATTTATAGTATACCTAATTTTTCTCACTTGGACACTTTCTATCCTTAAGTTCAATAAATTCCTTTGCAGTATCCAACTTCTATTTCCAACCATTGTAACTGAAATCCTAGACAGACTTTGTAAACTTGATTTAGACATCTTCCACATTGTACATGTCTTATTGAACATAAGACAGTGACAAACACTCCTATAACCATGTTCATAGGTCACTTTGGTAGGACTTGTGGGGCTGTGAAACCAAGCGCTCTTTATGCTATGACCAAATACTGAAGTCCTCCATGCAATGTGAGAGCCACCAGAAAAAAGACTTAAGCACTCATGACGTGACTTGTATCTGTAGGAAAGTGCCTCAAAGTTTTAAGTAACTTTGAGTTATAACTAAGGTAATCAAATGTTCCCTGCACATTTATCTGTTAACAAACTTCTATTCCTTCTCCTAGTACATGTGGAGTACCAGTTTCCAGTGCATTCTTCTGGTTAAGTGTTGGATTGGCCTATGGTGTGTGGTAGAACTTTGAAGTCTGAGCAACTTGCCTCTATTTACTGATGCAGCTATCCATCTTGTCTTTGATTCCATTCCTTTTGTGCCAATCATGGGGCACATTAACTTTCAGCATACTGTTTCCCAAGTATAGTATTAGCTTGCTTTCATCTAGGCCTAGCCCAGTGGGAGAAGCTTACAGGAGACTGAGGATGGGAGGAAGGGAAGTAAGAACATTCCTCACCTCCTCCCTATCTCAGACCTCATTCAGAATCTGCTCCATGGGCCCAGCTTCAACACACGGGGCAACCACGGTGCCAGTCTTCAATGGGAGACTATCCACATGCTTCAAAGACACCAGCTAACCTAGTTTTCTGGTCAGCCTGGGAATGGCCACCAGTGTCTTCTCACTTGGAAACCAAGCACGCTACTTCGCATTTCCATGGCCTCTGTTGTCAGGTTCTCTTTCCTCGGGCAGGCAAGAGTGTTCAGCTTTCCATGACTTGCTTACAGGAAATTCTTTTTGACACTTAAAATTCCATGTACTTCTCCATCTTCATGTCCAACTCTTGTATCCCCTCTGAGTAAAATGAAATGGGGCAATGGTTTCTAGTTTACAAATACAACTAAGTCCATCTCAATCTAATCCATAGGTTCACAGAACAGACATTGTTTTATGAGTTTCAGAAACTGCTTTTACCTATGGAATTAAAAATGTTAGGGCTCTAAGCCTGAACTTTTCCCTGGAAACATTAGGCAACTTCCTAACACTGGAAGACTCTAGTTGACGTTTGGTGCCATAAACACTGAACTGTATAAAATAGCTTCCTTTTCAAATAATTTGGGCTCCACTGGGCTTCTCAGAAGCATGTGTAGATTGCTGCTGTTCACCTAGAAGATCCAGTAAGACCAGGGTAATGTCCCCTCCCAAGGTAAACTCCAGGTTTAGTTTCAGTTATTAATAGAAAGCTTATCTCATTTATCCTTATTCTTGAGCCTGACTTTGGTTAGGACAAACAATGGGTGGTAATGAGAATGGGGTAGGGAGAAAGCTTCACACAGAATGAGCACAATGTGCAGTCTTCTGTCCCTGTCTCTAGACAAGCTGGCTCACAAGGTGTTTGATAAAAACCACAGCACATACCCTATCTATGTGGGACCCTGTTTAATGAAATGTCTTGTCCTGGTCTCTTTCAGCATTGCTACCTGGGCTTGTAGTAAACCCAATAGATAACTGTTGTGTGTGGCGGTCTAGACTCGGATATCAAAGTTCTGGTAATAACCTGACCTTCAGCGAGGCTATGGGCAAACTTCAGTGTAGAAAGTGGTACTTCTTAGATACAGGGCTGGTGAATGGTAGGGATAGCTGCAAAAAGTGTATAAAGATTTCAAACGGACTTCGTATCTGATAAGAAATTACATTTCCAATACATATTAGAGTTCTCCAGAGGGACAGAACTAATAGGATATGTCTATAATGAAGTTTAAGAACTGACTCACATGATCACAAGGCAAAATCCCATAATTGGCTGCCTGCAAGCTGAGGAAAAAGGAAACCAGCAGTGGCTCAGTTCAACTCCCAAAAAACCTCAAAAGTAGGGAAGTCAACAGCGCAGCCTTAAGTCTGGCCAAAGGCCTGAGAGCCCCCAGCAAACCACTGGTCTAAGTCTAGGAGTCTAAAGGCTGGAGAACCTGGAGTCTGATGTCCAAGGGCAGGAAACATCCAGTGCAGGAGGAAGACAAGCTGGAAGACTCAGCAAGCCAGCTTATCCCACCTTCTTACACCTGCTTTTAGTCATGCTGGGAGCTGATTGGATTGATGGTGCCCACCTGGAGGGTCCAGCCCTACGGGGTTCTGTGAGCCCCTCTGTTGGTGTGGAGACGAGAAATTGTAGAAATAAGACACAAGACACAGATCAAGGAAAGAGTTTGGGCCCAGGGGTCCACTGTCAACTGAAGGGTGGAGTCCAGCAGTGGCCCGGAATGCCTAGATTCTGACTTTTATTGAGTTGCAAACCTGGGGGCAGGGTAGGTAGGGCATGGCAGTGATAGGGTCAAGTGAGTCACGTGTTATACAGGTAGGGGCTCAGGAATTTCTAGTTGAGATGAGGTAAGGAGCATAATGCGTCAGCATATTTCCATTCTTGTTAAGGAAGAACAAAGACATTAAGATTTATTACTTTTACTGATTGTCTCTTCTAAGAAAAAGAACCGTGTACAGAAGCAGAACATGAGTAGACATGGAACATGACCACTGAAGCACAGCATCATAGAGACAATTAAGCCCCCAGCTGACAGCGTCAGGTGTACCGCAAGAGCTTGGAGGAGAGGAATTTCCTAACTCCTCTGGGAAGGGAGATGTCTCGGCCATCTTGGACACCTCCTTCCCTAGCTGGCTGAACAGCGGGCACTTTCCCAGCACTGGTGCTGCTGCACAGCCGAGGCGCCCTCCAGCAGCCCTTACAGGGCCGTGACAGAGGGCTTAGTATCTTGCTTTAGGTTCGTTCATTCTACAATGTTGCCCCAGGTTCCCACTTCCAACCTGAGAGGCATTGGTAAAAGAATTAAGATCACCTATGGATAATAACTACTATGGTTATATTTCTAGTTACCACCTTCATTATTTAGATGGAAATAGGCTGAGGCTTCTGGCTCCTGCCTCAGCACTTAACGGAATCTCCCCGCTACACCCGACCACATTGAGGGTGGGTCTTCCTCTCCCAGTCCACTGACTCGAATGATAACCACCTCTGGCAACATCCTCAGAGAAATTATCAGCATAAGGACAACATATAGTCACCTGTCAAATTGGAAGACTAGCACTGCCTGAGAATGAGGGAGCTGTCGGCTACTGAGCCCTTCGTAACTCTGTCCGATGATGGGCACCACCAAGATGAAATTGACATACTTGGCCCAGAAAGCACTGGATCTGCCAAATAAGGGCATACCGAGAATGAAAACTTGGGGAGATTGAATTCTAGCTAGGAACAAGGATCGTTACACAGATGGGACCCTGGGACTTAAGGCTGGCCTTAATTACAGGGTGAAACTGAGGACTTAGTGAAAGAGCATGAATGTGGCTTTGCACAACTTCAAAACTGGGAAACTTTTGTCCATACCCATGGCTTGGTGTTCTTTGTACCTACTCTTTCCCTCTGTGCCTGAATATTGTCAATCTTTTCACTGACTGGAAGTTGCTGGGCATATGGATGTTCTCCAGTCACCTAGATATAAAGATGTTCTGCTCAAACAGGCTGGAGGCTGAAATTCAAGCCCGGTCCTCTGTTTTTTTTTTTTTTTTTTTTTTTTTTTTTTTTTTTTGGAGGTGTTTTGCACAATGGAGAGCAAGAATCGATGTAAAGTGTCATTAGGATGAAATGGCCACTATTCCAATGTCCACTGACATCTATAAATGGAAAGGCTTATAGATATTAGTACTGCATGGGCTTTCAAAGGGATACTTCATGTCTCGAAACTGACTCCGCTTGGGATCCCCTAAACTTTAGACGCATCCTCAGTGAAGCTAAAATATCACTGGCATTTTACCTATTTCTTATAATTAGGTGATGACTCCAGCAAAAAGGCCTAATGGTGTCTTAGTTAAAATGAACTGTTTAAACCAGACTGACTGTGACAGATTGCGACAGGCTTGATAGCACCTCTTCTGGTTCAAGTTGGTGTCGAATATGGGTAATCCGTAGATGCCCTGTACTACTGCATGGCCAAGAGATTTCCAGTGGTTCTGTGGGGGACAGTATCTGACTGCACGCACACGCAAATGTGCAAGTAGAAGATCTCAGGATGAACACATGCCCAGGAATCGGTCCCTGACCTAGGATTCATTCCTTTCTAGAAACAAAACCATTTCTACATCAAATTCCTCTCAGTCAGTCTAGAAATAGCAGGTGATGCACTAGTTTCATCAAGCTGTGTAAAGGTTCTATTTCCTGGTTCTCGGTCTCATGTGAATTGAACTTTGTAAACTTCAGACTTCAGAAATTGTCTTCATCTTCTAGCGTGACGTCTTCTGCACTGTCATGACTGATTCCTTTGAACTTGCTCCCACTTCTGGGGTAATGTCTGAACATGAGACCAGATGACACAGCAGTGGTTAAAGCCTCACTTCATATACTCTCGTCCTTCTGACTCCAATGTCACAGGAGCCTGGGTGCCATGGAAGGTAAAACTCGGGCCCTTAATGAATTCTTGTGCTCAGAATCTGATTATTGGCTCCTCTGTTCTTGGGGTGACATTACAAATAACTTTATCAAAGTTCACAACTGGAGTTAATGGTTCGGAACGCCCACCCCCTCCAGTAAACATCCAGCTTCTGTTAGGACATTTTTCTGTGTACCTTTGTATAACTGAGTTGTCTTACCATATTAAGTCTCTGATGGAATATTCAAGGAGCTGGAGGCTGGAAGGCAAAACTTTCTTAAACCTTTATCTCCTGAAATCTGAGTTTTTAGGAAACAGGCATGTTGAAGAGGGCTTGTGATGCCCATAAGACTGTGTGTGTGTGTGTTGAGATGGAGTCTTGCTCTGTTGCTCAGGCTAGAGTGTAATGATGCAATCTCGGCTCATTGCAACCTCCACCTCCCAAGTTCAAGCAATTCTCCTGTATCAGCCTCTCAAGTAGCTGAGATTACAGGCATGTACCAGCACGCCTGGCTAACTTTTCTATTTTGAGTAAAGACAGCATTTGGCCATGTTGGCCAGGCTGGTCTCAAACTCCTGACCTCAGGTGATCTACCCATCTCGGCCTTCCAAAGTACTGGGATTACAGGCGTGAGTCACCGTGCCTGGCCCCATGAGACAAATTGGAAACAAGTCAGATGAGACACCACTGAGGTTTTCCTGGATGTCGAACACTTGCAAATCTACAAAATCATTCCAGTGATAGTAACTACAAAGTTAGTGAGTTTTACTGTTGGTTGCTAAGTTTGTTCTACGGGCTCAGTGCAGCAGGTGGGGGGGGGTGTGAGCAATGTCAGACTTTACCTACGGCCTTCCATTAGTGTGCATCGACTTGTTGCCTACTAAGGGTCTGATCAATGGACACTGGCTGGCTAAGCACAGGTGACCAGCATTAGTGGTGAGATCTAAACCACTCTTAGAGCTAGAACTTCTGTGGAGAAGCCTGTGAAGTTTCACTGCACATTTGTTTTTAAAAGCTATTGCATATACAAGAATGTCCTGTTTACATGAGTTCTCCTGTCATTGTGAATTGAAAAAAATGATTTGAGGTCACCTAAGTCTTAGTGACAAAGGAGTGCTAGGATGGAAGAATGGAAATTCAGGATCTGACTTTAGACAGAAATGGAAGGCTTTAGGTGTTACCCGTGTTATCTGCTCTGGAGAATATTGAAGCAGGAACATGCAAGATGGATATAGATGCACATCAGTATCCATCACATATGAAAGTCTTGGCCAGTAGCGGTCTCCCATCTGGAGTTATCACAGCCAGTTTTATGTCCCCATGTGGTTCAGAAAGTGCAACCAGGTCTGACTTTGAAACTGCCTCATGTTTGTTACTTGGATTTTTCAACACTGAACTCGCAGGACAAGATCTATGGTACAGAAGGAGAAGAGGTAAAATTCTGGAGAAAGCTTCAGATAAAGGGCTTGAACTAGCTTTATATGTTGAGGTTCATATAGACTACCAATAACAGTTTATAGAACCTGTTTTCTCTTGAGCTATGACTTAGGGGAGAGGACCCGAGACCCTGAAGAGGACCATCATAGACTAAGTTGCGGTTTCAGAACCCTCAATCCTTCCATGACAAACTGATGACAAAAAATGCTGACCAACTGTGGGGAGAATCTGGTACATTTAAACTATTAAAATTTATTCATGTAACTTTATCTTCTATAGGAACACTCAGTGCAGGGTGGAGCCTTCTTAGAAGTGCCTTTTCACTGATTCCTGTGCAGAAACTTTAGCATGCTCTAATCCTATTTATATTTGCTTTTTCCTGTGTTTCTGAGGTCTTGCCCAAAAAGTCTTCATGAACCAATGTTTAGAAGCATTTCCTCAATATTTTGTAATCTCAGGTCTTAGACTTAAGTCTAAGACTTAAGTTTTATTTAACAAACTTCAAGAGCACAAATGTTTGAGTAGAAATATTTCCTAAAGTGTTGCTCCACAATTCTGCATTCTCCACGTTTAGGATCTGACCACTTTCTAAACACAATTTGTTGAATAAGAGATACTTAAAATCTTTTCCAGACACTAGGTCTTTTTTCCTCTTAAAAAAAAAAATCCAAATCAAGCCAGTTTTGTAATTTACTTAGCAGCTGCCTAAGTCAGAGGTTACTAAGAGGTATACTGTCTGCGAAGTAAACTCAACCTCTTAGCATTAAAACCACAGCATTGAGCCTGGCCCAGTATCTCACCACCTCTTCATCCAAAACGAGGATTTAGCAGACTGGCCCCAACGACCACTTCCTGTGTCTAGTTTACTTAGCCAATGGTGCCCATCATACCAGCATCTCCTGTGGAACTCTTTGGGAAGAAAAAGCCTCTAGTTGGGAGAGGCCTCACGGAATGTATTTATTAAATAGGGAGAAAGAAAAAGTACTTGGCTGTGACAACTGGAATAAACAGTAAACACCTTTCCTGATAACATGAAAAGTTCCATTGGACTAATTTTTTGAATTTTTAAAGGGCTAAAAGAAGCATGTCCTTGACCTGATCTTTCTTAGGGACTGCATGAGTGCCACACTCTCTAGACATGCAGTGAGCAACGAGACATCAACATGGGCTTGATCTTTGCTTTTGGCATTAACTGAATTCTGAAGCAAAAGTAGAACAAGCCTACTTGTTACTACTCTGTCATCTTTTCACATCACCCTGTATGCATATTGAAGAAAAACAGCAAGATAATTCTGACAAAAGCTCTCCAAATAAACCAAAAATAAAACCACTTTTGAATTTTTAGAGCAAGAATGAAACATTTCTGGATCTCAAAGTTAAACATGATGTGGTGTACCTATTCTCACTATTCCAGCCATTTTTAGTTTACAGAAATGAATTATCATTTCTAAACATTGTGAAACAAATGGATGTGCACAACTCAACACTTTTCTAGAATTCCTGAGCTAATTCACAGATGCAAGAAAATAAAAATGAGGGAAATGAAGAATGTAGGTAGTTTGGAGTATACAAACTAATGCAGGAATGATGCGCATTGTCCCAGAAAAGGGGAAATTCCCCATCCTTTTGGCTTGCTATGAGGGTCATTGTTTAAATTTTTATAAATGCTATTCAGACCACTTTTTTCTTTATCTGAATTTACAAGAACATTCACTTATCATGTTCATCGATACAAAGAATGAGACACAAGTCGCAAGAAACAGCGGAAAATGTTAGTAAAGCTGAAAGAATCATTGAGTGTTTTAAGTTTCTTTGAGTTTCTGTGGTTTCATTTTTTTGATATCGAAGTCAGGTTTTTCTGGCAGAAAAAGTAGAAGGAAAGAAAAATGTGTAAGAAAAGGCAACCAGCAAATAAGCTGCATCACAGCAAAATAAAACAAATCGAAAGAAGGTGCCACTTGGCAAATGTACTGCACAGGCATGAATTCCATGCCAGGGGGAGGAAGAGTTAGGGATGAAAAGAAGATAAAGGAGAGTTATAAGGTGGGCCAAGCCCCTGGATCATCTAGTACCGTTTTCTTGGGGAAATTCACAGGGAGGATGGAGCAGCCCACTTCCATTAGAAAATGAAGGAATCCTGGGGTGCATCTTGGTATCTGTAGGACTGACCTAATGTGAATTCCCAGGAAGCTGTTTCTAGAGGCACGCTCTATCCAAATCCATCCCGCTTCTCTTGGTGTCATCCTGCTACGCTTCATGTGGACAGATCTCACGACTGCCACGTTGGAAGTTAGAAGTGATAGTGGGCCTGCAAGGGGGTACCGGCGGAGGTGCTGCGTATAGAAAAGACTAAGTTGAAGTGCTGGGTGGGGAAAACACTGTGAAAGGTGATCATGTGTGCAAACTACTGCCTGGAGAGAAACTGCCTGTGCAAATGTAGCACTGCTCTGATCTTTTGCATTAACGTAACATGGCAATCATTCAAGCCACATCTGGAGTCACTTCTATTTCCAAGAGAACCCTTCTGTGGTCTCTTTACTTTGCCTTAAGTCAAGCAAATGTGATTCAATCATGTTCTTGTGTGTGGATAAATTCCTGCCACTAAGTTGGAGTTCTCCACTGGTTCTAATTACTATATGATGTTATCACAAAAATGCTCCTCCTAGGTATCTGTTCTGATTAGGGCAGAAGTTAGCAGAGACGACCTTTCCAGTGCCTTTTAGTCATCAAGGCATAATCTTATTTTGCTAAAAACTTAGTTTTTTGCATGTCCTTCAAATGCACATATCCTCAAGTTTCCTCGGTGGCATCCCCTGCTCCCCTGAGCAGTGTTTTCTACTCATGACTGTAGTGTCATGCAGAATTTCCATGTCCTTTGTTAGCTGAGCGTTCTCACCCCCTCAATCTTACACTTTTCTCTGGAAGCCCCCAAGCAGTCAATGTCACAGGGACCAAGTATGTACGAGGCAACATGTTGGGTTCAAGTGCAAACTAAGAACCAGGGCCTATTTTTTCTAGTTTGGAAGCTTTGCTTTATCCTAAGAAACCAGACAGACCCAAACCAAGAAAATTAACAACTCTTTTGTCATAGTGATGACCTCAAAGCACTGATACTAACGAGAAGCTAGGACAAAACCATTTATTGTCTCTAGATGGCATGAGCTCATTTATTTCAGGGACATTAATTCCCCTGACTTCACATTTACAGACTGGATATGAATAAAATCGACTTCAATCCCTCGCAAGCCTCTTAGTAAGCCAGGCATAACAGTTCCCCTTTCGGAAGAAAATGAGGCACCAAAAGATTTGGCCACCTCCCACTTAATCAAGTGATAGAGCTGCCATCTTTCTTGCTGGTAGGGTTTGCTATGAAGATGATGAGCTCAGGTGACCTTTGAGAGTAGCTTTCAAGTACATGCTATTTTCTCATGTATTAATACATGAGCATCAAGAGCATGGTGTGGCATAACATTTTAGAAAATTAATAGTATGCCTAATATAAAACAAAATGAAACATATAACCAAATCATGAAACATTGTAAGTACTGTGTGTGATTCCCTAAGCACTCCAGAGGTGATGGAACAAGAGTAGTTTACACTGGAGACCTGTTGGTCATGATCAGGTCCTGTGTATGTTCTGGTGAGTGCATGCTAGTGGGCCTGCAGGGTCTGGAAGCCCCAGATACTGCTGCTGTGTCAGTGACCTTCACAGTCACTAATTCCCTCTCTCGGCCTCATAAGATATGGTGCTGTGGTTATTGTAGGTAACTGAACCATGGCATCTTGGGAAAGTGAAGGTGCGAGATGGTGCGTGTGCTTACATGTGCACGTACATGTGTGCATATGAAGACGTAGTTGAGGTTGAAGGGTTTTGGGATAAGAACGATTCCTTACTCTGATGCATGAGTGACTTGGGCTCAGTTTTGCAATACGTTGTGAATGTTACTTGTTGAGTGTTGGTCTCCAAAGACTGTGCTTCTGAAACAGCTGTTTGCTAGCAGGATGAGAAAGCTTGTAGGAATTCTGCACCTGCTGTTCCCAAGTCCTTTCCTGCTGCCTGACTTCCTGCCTGGGAACCAACCTAGTGGAGATAAAACTGAAAAATGTGGCACCTTTAAAATCCCAGCTATGACAGTCCCCATTGAATAACTGGGGTTGGGAAGGAAGAGGAGGAAAGCATCTCCAGGGAGAGGAAGAGCAAGAAGAGGCAGGAAGGTCTGGAACGAGTAGGGCAATGTGGTGTATTCCTGTTAAGAGGAAGTGAGAGTAGTAAGAGAAAATGGGATTGTCTGTTAACATAAGGGGTGAGGGGGATACAAGTGAGATAAATTTGGCTCCTCAAACTGCCAGCATGAAAATGTACACTTTTATTTTCTGCCAAGACCAGCTCGGTCGTAGAGACCCCGACCCAGGTTGTGCTGAAGGAGTTAGACCCAAAGAGTGAGACCAGAGTGGGACCGTTTGGGGACTGACAGCATTTCTTTGCGGAAAGCCCAGAGAAGACTGATCCACATACTTCTTTGTGAACAAGTGATTACTATTAAGCAGATGCTCAGTGTTTCTTCATAGAATAAAGATACACTAAACAGGCAGGGCCTGATCACTGCTAAGATAGAAATAAGCTAGAAAGCACTGACTCAGCAACGGGGACAAGGTCAGAGATCCTGTGTGGTGGGAGCTGGTTTAAGTAGTGTGTTGCCGGTACATACTACCTACTATTCTAGTTTTCTGCCTGGAGATGGCTTGGTGTTCCTTACCATTGCCTCTCAGCAGACAACATATACTCCATCGCACACATGTCAAGACCACCTCCCAACAATTTTCTTTGTAACTTTTTTCCTCTTTAAATTCCTCTAATTGTTGAAAATAACCTTCAGTGATAGAAGGCAGGGACCCCGGGAGTCTAGAACAGAGGCACAGGGGCAGGGAAGAGGACAAAAATCAGGCTTGACAGCTGGAGGCAGGGAAGGGTGGCTTCTACCCAGGAAAAAGGGAAGGGTATAAAGTGTCCAGACCAGCTGAAATAGCATCCCAGAGAACAGGAGATGCTCATTGTCTGCTGTTTGCTTTGACCTTTAGTGTCTCTGCTTCAGTGTTGGGGGAAAAAAAAACCCTCCCTCCTGCCCCTTCCCCAACTGGGGCACAGGGTCAGCTGGGATGTGAATGCTGGGAGTTCAGTTGGAGGTATCAGTGAACACTGCCAGGGCCTTCTGCAGGGGAGGTCACTGATAAAGGGGTAGTAGCATCCTGCCAACTTTCATCAGCACTGATACCCTGTGGACTGTACATCTGACCGGCTGCGAGTCCATCACTGTATCCTCCTGTCTGGCTGATAACATGAAGGGTATCCACCTATGCTGGCACATTGACTCCAACCTGGGCCCCTTGATAAGAATCCCCATTGAGTGACTGCATGCTCATGAACAAATCTCGAGTTTGACATGTTGAAACCAGCTGAGTTGGGAGTTGAGGGCGAGTTAGCTCGGCTTCCACAAGCTGACACATCGGTAGCAGTGACAGCTGTTTTGGAATCATAAATACTGGCTTCCTCTTAATTTACCTATGTTCTTGTACTGGATTCACTTCCAAACCAGTTTGATACCTGGGAGACTGATGCCACACTTCTTGGCTAACTTCTCTTTGACTTCCTCACTGGGGTAAGGATTGCTGAGATGGGAATAGGAACACTTATTCAGGATTCCTGTTGCTTATTGAAATTCCATCAATTCTGCCATGCATCCAGAAATCCCAGCCACAGATTGCCAGGAGCCCATTTCTGCCTTGCAGAGGAGACCGGACGGAAAAACCATCACAGCCTCGCACGTGCTCTGCTTGAGCTGCATCTGGATGGAGCTGAACTTGGGGTGGATGATGCTGACCATCCGCTCAGTCTTCTTTGGGGAAATGGGCCTGGTCTGGCTTTGCTCTCGCAGGAAGACTCATCACGTGGGTGGTGAACTCATTGCAGGCCTGCTCATATTTCTCCAGCTCTGTACGGTAGATTTGTCTGATCTGTGAGTTTGGCTCTGTAATCTGAATGCTCCACTAAGTTGTCTGAGCCTGCCCCTCCAGAAGCCACAGCCAGCCACGCATTCTGCTAACAGCACGTGGTCCATCCGCATCAGTTGGGGGCCTATGGTTCCTCAGCTCTTCAGATACTAAAGTGTTTTGTCTTTGATTTCACACAACACGTTAAGGCGGCTTCATTCTGTGGCAGTTTAAAGCATGTTTTCTGGCCTGTGCCTCATCCAAACTCTGGTCTGGGGTGGTCATAATTTTCTGTAAAATGTCTCCAATGTCCTGCCTCCGCCCAGCCTCCCCGCTCAGTCCCTCCGGCCCCATCCTGCAAGTGCTGGGACAGGCCATTCAGACCCCAGCATGGCAATGCATCAGCCTGGGCTGCTGGTCCATCTCCAAAGGCTATGTCAGCCCCCAGCTCTTCCTCTTCTGCTCCTTGACTCGGCTGCTGGGAAGCACCAAGGCTTTTTATACTTCAAGCTTGTCATCAAATCCTTTTCAGGATAAACAGGGAAGTGGGGGAAAAAAGGCCAAAAGAAAAAATCTCTTTGCCTCTTTAGAGGATGGAAGGGGTTGTGGGGTGAGGGTGGGGATAAGGGCTCGTGGTGAAGGGTGTTGACTCCAAAAAGCAAGAAAAATAAACCACCTTCCCACTTGGTGAGAAGAAATAGGAGCTGGCTTTTGGTTTTTCATTCCTGTCTCCTTTGCAAGGCAGAAATAGGCTCCTGGCAATCTGTGGCTTAATCCTTTTGCAAATATGCATTGATTAAGAGAAAGAGGAAGGCAGGGGGATTGCAATGCAAACTTCCCCCACCCTCCTCCCGGCCAGAGTGTATCTCAAAGTGGATGGGCTGTTGGAAAAAGCAGATGTCCCCCAGCCACTGCGGCAGGCAAAGCAGATTCTCCTCCTTCTGTGTCTCTGCAAACTCCAGCAGTCTTGTCAGCCTCCTACTTTTGTTTTCGGAGTTTGAGTATTATATCATCACAAGGTCCCACAGTAGGCTGTCTACAAGGCTGAGGAGCAAGGAGAGCCAGTCCAAATCCTAAAACTGAAGAACTTGGGAGTCCAATTCCCAAGGGCAGAAAGTGGCCAGCACGGGAGAAAGATGTAGGCTGGGAGGCTCGGCCATTGTCACCTCTTCACATTTTTTTTTTTTTTTTGCTTCGTTTATATTTGCTGGCAGCTGATTAGATAGTGCCCACCAGATTAAGGGTGGATCTGCCTTCCCCAGCCCAGTGACTCAAACGTTAATCTCTTCTGGCAACACCCTCACAGATGTACCCAGAATCAATACTTTGTATCCTTCAATTGAGTTGACACTTGGTATCAATCACAAACTTCTCTCCAAAACACCAGCCGATTATTCATAAGTGGGATATTCTGGGTTACATTTGGAGCCATATATCTTGTCC
Organism: Plecturocebus donacophilus; assembly: GCA_004027715.1. NCBI lineage: Eukaryota > Metazoa > Chordata > Mammalia > Primates > Pitheciidae > Plecturocebus > Plecturocebus donacophilus. Next base: position 77,019 of record PVKP010002967.1, on the reverse strand, counting down.
TCTGTGAAATGGATTTTCTATAAAATGTATTCTGACTACACTGGGCCGTTCAGCTGTATATGCTAAATTTGATACAGGAAGTTCTGAGTGCCATGTAGTGTCACCTTGCAAAGTAGATTCCAGGTCTAGTTTTCATCATTAATAGGAACTAGGCTGAGTTCTCTACTTATCCTTGAACCTGACTTTGCCTATTAGGATGATCCGCGATGGACAGCAATGAGAACAGGGAATGGGGAAGGCTTTAAACTGAGTGGGGCAATCAGTGCTTCGTCTCGTGGTCATTCTGACTTCATGAGCCTGACTTGGACTACTCAAATCGTAGCATACTGTCCAACTGCTTGGTATGTTCTATGACATATAGTCCATTATTCTGGAGTGTCTCAGCTTTGTCACCTGGACTAATAGTAAATGACCAACCAGAGAACTGTTGAATCAATGTGGCTCTAAATTCAGGAATCCAGTCTTTCGTAATGACTTCCCCACTAGCAAGGCTGCTGGCTAACCCCAGTGTAGGAAGTATTTCTGGTTTCTGCAAGAACTGTACTGATAAATTCTGAAGAGTTACAAAGACATATAAACTGAATCAACTTTTTCCATGTTAATTAATTGTAAACTTTTTATAAATATCAATAAACCTTCTAATGCCTCATGGCAGTGTGAGGGACAAGGCTCTCTGGAACAGTCTGGTGCTTGATTCTGAAAGGCCAGATCCCAGTTTCCTTGTTTTCCCCTAGAATGAGCCTTTGGCCTTTCCATCACCTGAGTTTGGCAGGACATGGGTTTTCTGGAGTGAGCCCCTCTGAAGGGCTGGTTCCACAGGGAAAAGGGTACAAGGCTCGTGGGACGGGGACTCCAGGCTGAGAGGTGCCAGGGAATGTCAATGAAGTGCTGCTCTCCTAGACTACCTCCTTCATCTTTTCCTGAAGGAAGAAAGGTAGAGTTCAGACACAAGGTGGCTAAAAGCCAGCCTGCTAATAGGACACTATAGATATAAGGAAAGCCTGGTGTGAAAAACCCAGAGCGGTGTGGCTTTTCATGACTGGAGCTGATAGTCCTTTCTAACACACTGACCTGTTAATGAGGATATGAAACAAAAACATGTAGAGTGACTTTTAAGAAAGTTAGGTTGGATTCGTGGTGACCTTGTCAAAGCAGAAGACTATTGCCTGAAAATAAAGGACCTGTTTGTTACTGGAGTCTTAGTGACTCTAGTCAAAGATGACTGCCCCCACGATGAAGTCAACATGCTTACCTCGGCCAGCACTAGATCTGCCACACCATCAACCAGTGACATAGCCAAAGTTGATAAATCTGAGCTCACACTTCAGTGAGGAACAGGTAATTCACATGGAGATTTCACATGGAGATGTCTTATGTTGAGGGCTGGCTTTACCTGAAGCGTGGAGCTGAGGTCTTGGTGAAGAGCCTGGATGTGACTTGGAAGTCCTCTGTGCCCATGGCTTGGTGTTACTGCATGTACTCAGTGTTTCCTCCAGGCCTGAATATCAATGTTTCTTCTGTTTGGGGACTGCTGGCCCTATGGATTGTCCCCAGCTGCCCAGATGTGAAGCTGTTCAGAGCAGCCTGCAACCTGAAGCTGATGCCCACACGTGCCTCACATCCAATAGCTATTTGGAGCTGTGTTCTCCAGAGAATAAGGATGCTTATAAAATGCCACTGCCTGGGACGAAGTGGCTCTTAAGACAATGCCTACTGATGTCTACAAATGGAAAGGCCACTATGTGAGATGCAGACATCCATACTGGATGAGCTGTTTATGGAGATGCTTCATGACCTAGGACTATTTTTTCCTCTGAAAGCTCTGAAAGTCTCGTGTGGGGAAGATTAAAACATGACTATTTGACATTTGAACCTACAACTTTAACATATGGGAGAGGTCTGATGGCACTTTCTTAGATAAAATGAACTGTTAAAGCTGAAGCCAGACTGATAAAAGGGGGTAGCAAATCCTCTGATTCAACCTGGGAGTTGGATATGGGGTGACCTGTTGTAAACTGTGCTAATTGTGGAAGGACAAGGAGCGTTCTATTGACTGTGTGGACAAGGCATTAACTCGGGTTTCATGCACACACACGCAGTGACCTGAAGGCAGAAAATATAAACCACAGGAATAGTCTCTGATCCTAGAAAAAAGGCCTAGCTCTTTGCATAACAAAGGTACATTTCTATAAAATCCCTTGTAGTTCTAGAAATAGCAGGTGATGTTTTCACTTTAGTCAAGCTGCGTGGAGGTCGCAATCCCCCTGGTTCATTATTCTCATGTGAGTCTCCTGTGTGAACTGAACTCTAGAGCCTTCAAGGGCTTCAGGAAATGTCTTCCTCTACTATAACCTCTTTGGCACTGGCATAGACGTCCTTCACCTGTGTGCCAAATGTTGGCTTTTGAGTATGAAACCACTAAGGCATCATGAACATAGGTACACGTTCTGGTGATTGAGTTAAAAGACATAGAAGCCTGAGGGCCGTGGAGGAAAACTCATGCCCAGAATGAACTTTTAAGCTTAGGATCTTGGTATTGACTGATTTTCTCAGAGTGCTTTAATCAAACCACCTTCAAAAGCTGAATAATAGAAATATGGAAGCAAATATGTAAACTTGTGATTCAGAATACCTTGTTTCATATCTTATTGGGTCATAAAAAACAGGCTTTCCTGAAAGTGTAATTGACTTGGGTCAGCAGGAATGAGTTGGAGAAAACTATTTGAGGGTGTGTGTCCCAGGGCACCAGCATGTGTGTATATTCATGAGGTCTCCCTATAACTCTTCTGCTCTGATTGCTTCATATTCAGAAATCAAATGTTTGACATCCAGGTGAAGGTCACCTGTGCTAGTGCAGAGAAGGATACCCTAGAAAGAAGCAAGAGAACTGTCTCGTCTTGGTTTATTTTCCGAGAAGACCGAAATGTGTAGGGAAATGAGGATGTTGGAGAAGGGCCTTGCAAGTCTCGTGAAACCACCTGAGTCAGCTGAGGTGTATAATGGAGGTTTTCTTATACTGAACTTCCATGGGAATCTATGGAATCTTTCCAGTGAGGTGTAGTCAGTAGTTGCTCAAACTACCAGGTACACAGCTTGGTCTGTAGGCTCAATGGGCACAAAGTGGCATGTGAGCCATGCCACGTGCAATCTGAAGCCTTTCACTCCTGTATGCCCCTACTTCTGTGCTTAGAGCATCAGGCACTCTGACACAGCTCTGCTTACTTGCTTTAACTGAAGTGTCCACCCTGTTCTTTATTGTGTAAAGATTAGGAAAGTGCCTTCAGAAAAGCTGGTAACTGTGGAATACTCTGGTTTTGTTTTGTTTTGCTTTTTCAAAGCACCAAAAAACTTGAAGTCCTTTATCACATTAGATGTTTACCTTTTGTAGCAAAACCAGCAGTGGAGAGTTGAATCTTGCACTTTTCCTTCGCAAACTCATCTAGGTTTACTTGGGTAGGTGTGCAGGCTTGGGGCGTGGCGGGGGACTTGAGGATCAGCTTCCTCTGCTCAGATGTGCTTTACGTAGTAGGAAGAATGAAGTTAGACTGAAGAGGTTCCCACATAATTACACAGGAGCCAGCATGAGGAAACTGTAGATAACTTGGAGAAGCAAATTCAGAAGAGATAGAATGAAAGGATCATATAATTATAAGCCCACATGTGCACCAAGTGCTGAGACTGGGAACTGGCCAGAGGCAGCACTTAGCAGTTTCTGTGAAGTGAACTACATCAGGTCTATAAGTCTTGAAGTTACAGGACACAAGGAAAGTGACATCCCATTGTCCAGGACAGACTACAGATTTGAGCCTCTAACTGTTATGTTTACATGACCTGTTGACAAGACATTCTTTATCAGGTCTGGGCTGATCTGGGCCTGCCTAGGAAAATAACTTGGAATCTACCTTCTCCATCTTTTTGTGGCTGTTTACCAGGCTACAGAATTAAGATAGATGTGGAATATAGTGTCCAACTCTTACAAAAACAGCCCCTGATGTGTGGGATTCTTGACTGGGTCAGTGACACTTGCTGGCAGTTTAAATGGTGATGTGGCTGGAAAGTAATAAGACATCAGTGAGACATGGAGCCCAGAACTCACTTCAAGACAATCTATGTGCACTTCGCTCTTGTCTGGGGCCATTGTATGTGCCTCATGTAGGTGACTACTCAAAGGTGTGTTTATTTCCTGGCTTTCCCTGTGAGATGAAGACATGAGAAATCTTCTGTCCTAAATCCATTTATAACACCTACATTCAATCAAAGCTGAGTGTCACCTGACTTAGCACCTGATTTGGTACAGCTGCATGTGTGTACAATGCTCACCCCAGGATGGGGGGGGCGTGGTGGGAGTTATCCCCACTGCCTGTGTCTGCGATGCTGGCCTCTCAAAGTGATTCTTTCCCCTAGCTACATGCAGAGGCTGGGACTGGGTCAGCTTCTCTTCCTCCAGATACATACATTATTTTGTTTGCCTCTTTTCTGGGCTCCTATTTCTGAAGCTGATGGGACCCCTTTCTTTATTGTACAATCTTTTTAAACTATCTCATGACCCTATTGCTGCAGGATATGGTCAGAAGCTCGTGGAAATCCTCTAGGGTCCTGGTCAAGCATTGTTGATCTTATTTTCTGATCCTCTTCAAGACTGTCCTCAAATGTGCCTAGGAGTGGCAGCATAGGTAAAAACTCCTTGAATCATTGAATACAAAGCACATCTCGGTTGGTACCTTCTTGCCAGTTCTGAAGGTGGGACACGTGAAGCTGAGTCAGCTCTTCAGTACTTAAATGATGGGACAATGTCAAGACTCGGTAGTTAGGGAACCAGTAAAGGCTAAAAGATTGGCATTCATATGGGGAAAAACTAGGTTTCTAGAGACTTCTTGCCATGGTGCAAAGAATATCTGTCCAGATGCCACTTGGCAATTTCCAGACAAGGCCTAACTATTGCGGAATGGAGGGATCCAGAGATCATATGTCCCCTGTAACATTGTGTTTTTAGTTTAATGGTGGGTCTAGGTAGTAAGAATTCTTGGATCAAGAGCCTGAGAAGTGTGAAGGCTTCCTGTCCGCCCTAAGCTGTGGTGTTTCCTCGTAGCAGAGGAAAGACTTGTTTCCATGAGGGCTCTGGATGGGGGCTGTGGTTTACTGGCCAGGCAAATTACAACACATAGTGTGACCCTTTTCAACAAAAGGGGCTCATAAGATAGTTCTCAGCCCACATATTCCGTTATCAAAGCTGGTGATTATGAAGCTGAAGGCTGTGAAGTGATGTGAAGCTTGGAAAGAGTTAGAAGCTGTTGATCCCTGGAAGGACAACTTACCTTCTGTGGGAAGCTTATAAACCATGAGTACTGATGGTCCTGGCTGGTAGCTATCCCTACTCCTTATCTAGACTCTAGCAGGATTGTCTGGTCTTTCCATCAGTCAAAATCATCACCTCCCATGGGACACTGAATTCACAATCTCAACTGGCCCTTTCTTACTAGCAGACATCAAGGACTCTCAAGAGTCTGCTACTGCCATGATTTGCATCACCGATTTGGTTAACTGGTCCCATGTGTGCTTAAGATACACATTTTGTGCTTTAGGGGGTTGGCTTAATATATAATGACTTAAAGTTGTCTTCTAATCTCAAATCTTAGCCACTGTCTTTTTTCTGACATCTCCCTCTCCCCTTCAGGTAATCCACTTACACATGTATTAGGCCACTTTTGCCTACAATTTACTGTTCTGTTCATGTATATTTACAATCATCTGCATGTCATTTTAGATAACATGTGCCTTACCTTGGTGAGGGGGCCTTACCTTGGAGGATATATTTCCCATTTACAGTACCAACTTGCTGTCTTCTGGGTCCAGTCAATGGGAGAACTTGGTAGAAGACAGAATGGGAGGAAAGGAAGTGTCGATGTGCTGCACCCCCTCATGCTCTCCGACAGTGTTTTGGAGTCGGCTGTATGTCTGCAGCTTCATCACACAGGATAGTCATGGTGTCATGCTCCAATGAGAGGCTCTACACTTGGGCTCAAAAAAGATCAGTGTCTAATCAGCCTGGGAGTGGCTGCAAGTGAGTTGTTTTTCTTGGAGACCAAGCACATTCTTTTGCATGGAATTTTGGTCCATAGTATTATAAGTAACTATATTTTCTTAAGAACAGGTGAGGGAACATTCAGCTTTCCTCAATTGTTTAATATAAAACTAGTCTAGATGTCTGGAACTGCACATGCCTTATCCATATCCAGAGCTAGCTCTTATGTTTCCTCCATGTAGGTAAAACAAGGAAAATGTCTTCTAGTTTAAAAAAAAAAAACCACCTTTGTGAACCTCTGAATTAGACCTATGAGTCTTAACAATGACGATTTATTGTAGTTTCATCATGGGATTCTGTACTTCAAGGAGGATTTAGGGTTCTAGGTTTATACCTCTCCCCAGAAACACTAAGCAATTTCCTAATACTAAAAGACTACTGGACATTTGGGGCCATGCACATATTGTAGCCTATGAGATGGCTTGCCTATCAAATGAGCTCAGCCTGCACTGGGCCTTTCAGGAGCATATTCTAGATTGCTGCCGACTGGGAGTCCTGAAGGCCAGGTAGTGTCACTCCCTGAAGCGAATTCCAGGTTTAGTTCTTATTAATAGGAAAGGCTGAGCTCACCATTATCATTGTCCTTGAGGCCGACTTTGTTCATCAGGACAGGCTAAGATGGGTATCAAGGGCCAGCAGCTGCTATCTGTTTACTGCACTCTCCAAAGGGTCTGTAAGCAGCCACAAACCCTCGGCCAAACCAGCAAAGCGTAATATCTGTGTCGGTGTACTTTATTCATCCATCACTAAGTCAAAGTCTGCAAAACCCCTGCAAGTAATAACCCCGACAAGCAATGAAAACAGGAGATGGAGAAGGCTTTAAACTGAAGCGGGGCAGTGTCTGAGAGAAGTGGACACAAGACTCAAGTGTGGTTCAAAACATGGTTTGATGAAAACACCCTATGTGACCACTTGAGGTTGCGCTCAATGAAATGGTGTAGTCTACTGTCCTGGTATTTCCCTCCACTCTGTTACTAGATTCATAGTTCTTTGGTTCTTTACTACTGAGTGTAGGGTCCAGATTTGGGAATTCATGTTCTCGTAATTTCCTTCAGCAAAGCTACTGACAAACCAGTGTAGAAACTTAATTTCTGCAGATACCAAGGGTTGGTATAGGCAGTAAAGAACATTAGAAATACAAGTCATCTTAATCTCCACATAAACATGTCTACTTGTCTTGACTACACTTAAATAGTAAAAACTAGATCACTTCAACTTTTTGGATTCAGGGGTACATGTGCAGTTTGTTACGTAGGCATATTGCATGATGCAGGGGTCTAGAGTATAAATGGTCCTATTGCTCAGTTACTGAGCCTAGTGCCCGATAGGTAGCTTTTCAGCCCTTGCCCCCTCCTAGTAGTCCCCAGTGTTTCATTTCCATCTTTGTCCGTGTGTACCCCGTGGTTAGCTCCTGTTTACAAGTGAACATGTGGTATTTGGTTTCCCATTCCTACGTAACTTAGGATGACAGCCTCCAGCTGCATCCATGGTGCTGCAAAGGTTGATGTCTGAAACCACCGCTTTGCCCCTTCTAGCTTCATAGATTTTTGGTTTCTTGGACTTATCCTGTGAGTTGTTTTTGCTATCTTGTGTTTAAAGTCTGAGCTTGTTCCTGGTTTTATTTTCAAAGGCCGTACTAGAAATGTTTTGTATGAGCCCTGATCTTACTGCATTTTATTGAAGAAATACACTGTCACCTAGGACCTACTTAGCTGTATAATTGATGGAAAGGCAGGATGGGAATTAAGCAGAGTCTGACTTCAGGACTCTAAAAGATATTGGAGAGTCTCCAGTTGTCTTCTCTGGAGGTACCTTTTTCTCCACTGTGTAAGACGGGGATGATCAGGCTGACTATGAATGGACCTCCAGTATCATGATAAGAATGTTCTAGCCAGGTGTCGACACCATCCCTTCCATGACAGTTACCATGGCTAGTTGTCACACCCAAGAAGACCCCGAAGGCAGTGAGGCTTTGTCATCAATCCTACCTCCATGATGTTTCCCTGGGATTCCAGAGCTGGGCAGACATCAAGGATGTCACGGGAAAATGTGGAACTATGGTTCACAAGGAATCTTCTAGTGATGTGTGGAGTGCTTTTAGTTTCATGTGTCAAGGTTCACACAAATAGACTATTTGACATAGGACTACATAATCTGATTTCTCTACAGACTTAAGACAGTAGGTAGGAACACATAGCCCTGAAAGAGACTAGCAGACTAAAATTCTGGTACAGAGGGAAGAATTCCAACAGATATGCCCTTTCCCAATGTTCTTCACACAAGCAAATGCTTACAAAAAGAGCTGACAACCCACAAGGTGCTTTAAATTTTGAGTATTTTTTAAATCCCTTATTCAGACAAGTTAGATGTTTGTGCCCTAGGGCAGCACTGGCAGTGCAGGGTTGAATCTGGCACTACTGTTTGGTCTTGCCCAGGTTTGCATGGTCAATTTCTACAGGCTCAGGGCTCCTCTGGGCCGGCTCAACCCTCAGCCCAGATATGCTTCTTTGTGATGAAAGAATGTCAGGGTAGAGGCTGTCATGATTACATGGGCACCAGGATAGGAAACCACAGAAAACCTAGAAAGAAACAATGCTTAGGAAGAGATGGGAGGAATGCATCCCATCTAAGCCAAAATGTGCAGCAATTGCTTTGCCATTGGGTGTGGGCGTGAAAGCAGCATGTAGCATTTTCTTTGCAATGAAAATCATGCCAATAAGACCTCTACATGAGAGGACATAAGGAAAGTGACATCTGCTTTTCCAGTGTCGGTAAATGTGAACCTTGAACATTCCCTATGGGAGTTACAAAGGTTTGTCTTGCCAGGTCTGGGTGGACCTGGGCCTGCCTAGGAAAGTAGGAGTCTTATAGCTTCTGTAGTTGCCTCTTTGAAGAAATAGAGTTAAGATAAACTTGGAATGTGGTATTAGCCTTGTTATAGAAGAGACCTTGACTGAAATTTTGGTACGGCTTGTATTGATGTTCTACATCACATTGGGTAGTATGGATATTTATTGATACATAATAGGTACACACATGTTCAGTGTGCAAGTGATTACTTGGTATGTTCACTTGATAAAATCAGGATAATCTGTTTAAAACTACAAGAGACTCATGTTTTCGGCTAGGTAGGTGCTGAAATTGTGGGTTAAGCCAAGTGTCTCTTACTCAGAAACTGAAGCCAACATAGTATCTTGCTTAACTATGGAGACTATGGGCTTTCCTGCACCTAATCTATAGCAAGAATGGAAGGCTGTATAAAGGGTATAACTTAGCATCAGAGACATCTCTTGTTCACTGGCTGTATTGCCTGGTGCAAAATTGTTAATCCTTCCAAATCTGACATCTATAAAATGAGCTGACTCATACTGTGAATATTAGATTATTCAAATGGCATATTACTCAAAATAAGGCAAGAACTTAAATAGAAGCCATTTTTTTTTTCTATTCTCAGCACTCCACACCATTATATAGTCAACTCTCTACCAAAGATTTGTATTACAGATCATGGGAATATTTAAACCATATTCTCATGTCTATAAAAGTTTATACCTTAATTAAATCCCACCCTGTCTCTGAATTTTTGAGCTGATGCATCCCATAATAAATACTCACTTCTTCATAGGCCATGGGCCAGGTACTAAAAATATCCAACTTTATATATTCTCAGTTGACCCAGATGGGCAATGACATTGTGTTTCTTCAGATGAAGATCATGAGATTCAGAGTAAATGATATAAACATGCCTCCTAATAGCCTGTTGGTAAGTTGGTCTGAAGCAAAGTCTTACACCTTGAAGCACTTCCCAGATTGAGTGACTTTTAGGGTACACCTTTAGGGAAGTAGGCCAGGTTAAGTCTCTAACTCTAGAGTGGCTCAAATCAGTTTCTTATAGCCAGTCACTTTCTAAGCCAGTGTTTGAGCTGCTACTGTAAACAAGAACTAAGAAGATGAACATCTTCCCCATAGAGTGAACCCTTTAAAGGAAGGCAGTGACTGAAATCATAGTAAGGTCTGAAACACTGCACTGGAAGGTCACACAGGATGAATGAGATTCAAGGAAGGCTTCCTAGGAAAGGCGATATTTGAGTTGATTAGATGAGGAAATTCCCAGCCGGGAAAGGAGAGAGAGTGGAATGCTCAGGACTAGATCAAGGCATCTGAGTGGAAGGCTGGGCCAGCAGATTGACGCCAGGTGCTCAGATGCAATGCTGTTCTACCCTAATCGGCAAGCTAGAACTGATGTCCAAGCATGACTCAGAATCGATCAACTGAATTATGGGAATTGTGACCATTGAGAAGGGTGCCCATAAAATGCCATTACCTAGGATCAAATGGCCTTTATGCCAATGCTGTCTAAATTGAAAGGCCAGCATAGAAGATACAGATCTCTGTACTGAATGAGCTTTCTGTGGAGATACTTCATGACCTTAAACTTATTTCTTCCTTAGATATCCTAAAATCTTTGACGAATCCTCAATGAGACTATAATATTGGTGTTTGCCATTTTAGCTACTTCTTGAAATAGGATATGGAATGACTTCTGCAAAGAGGCAGGATGGCATCTTCTTGACTTTAAAATCATATGGACGCCAAGAAGTCCAACTGACTTGAATAAGATGTGATGGCACCTCCTCTGGTTCCACTTAAGTTGGATACACAGTGACTTGTAACAGATGCCTTCTAACTTCAAGCAAGGGGAAAGTTGCACTGGTTATATGGGGCAGGGCGTAACTCAAATTCTATGTGCACAAACGTATGTGGAACAGAAGTTGGAAAGTACAAACATAGGTATGAATAGTCTCTGGTCCTAGAATACTTGGCTCCTTTCTAGAAAATTCTGTCAAATCTGTCACAAATAGTAATTAATCCTTTAACCTTAGTCAAGCTCTGAAGGCCCAATTCCCCTGGTTCTCACAGCAGTCCCATATGTGAATTATACTCTAGAAACTTCATGAACCTCTGAAACTGTCTTCATCCTCTAGTAGGGCTTCTCTGCTCTAGCATGTGTCTCCTTGACCTGCATGTCAAATGTCTGGGGACTTTTGAATATGAAACAAGTAATGAAAAACTGGAGTTGGGAGGGTTACAGGAAGGTCTCATGTGTATATACACAAGTCCTGGTCCCTCTGAATTTGAAGACACAGGACCTAGTGTAATGGAATAAAACACATATCCTAAATGAATAAATTCCTGTGGTCAAGATCTGAATATTGGTCTTAATGCTGTCAGGGTGATTTGACTAAACCACCTTCAAAAACTGAAAGCTAGACACATGGAAATAGCTTTTGTATTAGTGTTTTACAAAGGCAAATTCTGTAAGATACATGGATACATAAAAGGGGATTTATTGGGAATTGGTTCATGTGACTATAGTCTGAAGTCCTATGACAGACTTTCTGCAAGCTGGAGACCTGAGATGTGGATAGCATGGCTCAGTTCACATCTGAAGGCCTAAGAACTAGAGAGGGGACCTGCTGGAATAAGTACTAGAGCCCAAAGGCTAGAGAGCCTGAAATTATTTCATGAAATAGTATATCCCAGTTCCAATGGGGGGAGAAAATTTGTCTTCTCTCAATTCTATTCAGATCCTGGCTGATTGGATGGTATCCACTTACATTGAGGACAGACCTTGGCCAGTCAGACTTACATCAGTCTCCTCTGGAAATACCTACAGAGATACCCAGAAAGAATGCTTTACCAGTTATCCAAATATCCCTTAACACAGCCAGATTGACACCTAAAACTATCAAAAGTCTACCCTTATCAACTTAGCACCCATAAGCATCTCTTTAAACTGTAAGTTCCAAATAAAGACAGGTAATTGTTTCACCTAATATGATACAACTATCATGCATAAAACTAAAAATGCACTAATGCCTTAGAGAAGGTAGAGTTCTTGGAGGATTCTTCTGATAACCCCATAACTTAAATACTATGATAAATAGTATGCACAAACAATATAAAGTCAAATCTTCCAAGATAAAGGAATAAGAGGAATGACAAATATTTGCTTTATGCATATATAGACAAAATAGGAAGATACTCATGGCAAGTAGTCTTGGTTCCTGTAACTGGTATGTGTTCATAGCTGACATTTATAACTAGGTTATTATACTACCCATTCTATGTTTACCTCCCAGAAGTATCTCAATTGGTTATGGTTCTTTACCTGAAGTAGCAACCCAGATTTTTGAGTCTGGACCATTCATAGTTTTTCCTAAATACGGTTGCTGCAATTTTCCAATGACACTAATCACAGGGCATGGTAATACTAATGTCCTAAGGGCTCTCCTGTATTCCAGATATACTCTTCCTTACTTCTATTGTAGAAGGAACAGTTTGAGTTAGTTACCCCAGCCAATGCTAACTCCTGTCCTAGCCTGACTGAGATACTAGAAGCTGAGATGGCTGGGTGGCAGTATTGTGTTATAGTTCAATTAAATCATTGTCTCCTAGTAGAAGCATTCCTCTTTGGAACTAAGACCTCTAGACCAGCAGAGCATAAATTTGCAGGGACAGGAAGCAAAAGCTTTGCTAGTGAGAGGTCACCATGGGTAATGGTGAGCAGTACCATTCCCATGTCCACTGCTTGATTCCTCTGAACCCTGTTGAATCCTGGCTATCAGAGTTCGATTTCAATATGCTACATACTGAATGCTGATTCGGAGCATCTAGGGCCTTCTGAAGAACCTTGCCCTAACCTTATGAAGTATTATCACCTATCTGGAACTGGAAATGTTCTGAAAATGCTTTTTCACCACTAAGCCAGCTGTCTTGGGATGGTGGGGAGCATGGTTAACACCAGTGACTTCCATAAACAAGGGCCCATTGCTGCTCTGCTTTGGCTGTGAACTAGATCTCTGGTCGGAAGCAATGCTGTGTGAAAGGCCATGATGGCAGATAAGACATTCTGTGATTCCATGGATAATACTTTCTGGAAGAAGCATTATATGCAGGGAAGGCAAATCCATATCCAGAGTATTCCAGGAAGAACAATGCCCCTTCTGTAACAGAAGTGGTCTAATGAAATGAACCTGCCACCAGGTAAACTGGTCATTCACCCTGTGGAATGGTGCGATACTGGGGCCTCAATGTTGGTCTCTGCTGTTGGCAGATTGGGCTCTCAGTGTTAGAAGTCTGTTAAGCCAATGCATAACCTCAATCTTTGCCACCATGGCCACTGTGAGTTCATTGATCGATTACTGTGGTGGCTAGGAAAACTAGCTAGCTTCCACAGAATGAGTCCTTTCTATCCACCTGACCATTAGTCTTTCTCTGCCAAGATCATTCCTCGGTGAGCATTCACGTGGGACACAAGTATCTTTACATCCTTTGCTCAGACAGATCTCTCCACATACCACCTCCCTAAGTTTGTCAATTTTCCAATCATGTTCCTTCCAAATCCCTGATTAGCCAAACCACTGGCTACAGCACATCTGGCCATTTCTCCTTCCAAAGTGTACAACCAGATGAGCTGCCTGGGATTCTGTCCATCAAGAAAACTTCCTTCACCATTTCCTTCAAGGATGTCCCAGAAAGGGGCTATAGTTATACACTTACGGGTGGTGCCTTCATATTGTGCGGAACTAGCTACAAACCAGGCCCTTGACTCCTTTCTGTCAATTGACCATAGGGTATTCATGAGGCCATAGGTGCAGACCATGAGAGAAGGCAGTGTTACTAGGAATGTTAGCTGGAAACAAGGTACTCCATGTAGAGATGGGTAATGACATTTTAAAGATGGCATTGGCTGAAGCATGGCTCTGAGGACTCAGTACCAAGAGTATGTATATGGCTCAACCATGTCAAAGAAGGATGTTCCTTGGGACATTCTTTGTTTATGGCTGGTATTCATGTAGTAGAAGCCATGGGTAATTGGGCCAAGTTTTCATGGAACTTGTGCCTTCAGGACCTGCTTGGGGCCAGTCATACATACCGCTTCCACTTGTTAGAGTTCTGCTGGGCACACCCAAACATGGCTAGGTAGGTCAAGTAATGGTCAGTCTGATGGGTAGCTAAGGTCTCATGGTAACTTGGTGGCCCGTGGTCAAGTGTTCAGTTTCTAGTAAGGCATAGTAGCAGGCTAAGAGCTATCTCAAAAGTTACCTGCAGGTGATGGCAGACCCTTGCTCCAAACTTGTAAAGGCCTCCACTGCAGTTCACCTAGGAAGCCTTGCCAAGGGGTTCAAACAGCATCCTTTCTACCCTGGACACCTCAAATTCTATTGGATCTTTTGGATTATATGTTCCAAGTGGCAGAGCAGCTTGTACAGAAGCCTGGATATGTTGTAGAGTTCTCTTCTGTCCTGTGCCTCACTTAAAATTAGCAGCTTTTGGGGTCACTCAGGGCCAGGGTAACACTCAGATGAAAAATGTGTTACCTCCAAAATCCAAATAGGCCCACTAGACATTGTGCTTCTTTCTTGGCTATGAGAAGGGACAGGTGCAACAATTCACCCCTCACCTGAGAGGGATTATCTAAACAGGCTGCATGCCACTAAACCCCTAGAAATTTCAGGGGTTGAAGGCCCTTGAATCTCAGACTTGTTTCCTACCCCTGACCTGCAAGTATCTTGCTAATAAGTGCAGAATAGTTGATATTTCATGCTCACCAGGTCCAACTAGTTCATCAATGTGATGGGCTAGTGTGATATCTTCCAGGAATAAAGTGATCAAGATCGCTTGAAGTAAATTGACATATGGTTAGAGAGTTGATAAGACCGAGAAGGTGAAAAATAATGCTTATGCTTCTGGTGAGCCTTATGGACAGAAACAGAGAAAGGCATTTGCCAGATCAAGAGCTACATACCAGCTACCAGGAGATGTTAATTTGCTCGAGCAATGAAGCCACATCTGGAATAGAAGCTATAATTCTTATTCCCAAATTCTCTTGGTTAAGCTTAGTCATTCACTGTCACTTCTTAGGATCCATCTGTTTTCTACACAGGCCAAATAAGCTGAACAGGGATGTAGTAGGACTCGCTGCCCCTGCCTCCCAAGTCCTTGAGGGTGTCACTAAGCTCTACAATCCCCCCAGGTGTTTGATACTATTGACTTTATCTTCCTAGGTAGACACAGGTCTAATGGTATCCATCTCACCTTTCCTACCACAATACGCTTGACCCCACAGGTTAGGGGATGAATGTGGGAATTCTACCAGCTAAATGTCAGCTCATTATGCATTCTGGAACTGGGAAAATGACCACAGAATAGGCTTAGACTTGAACTAAAATTCCATTTGTTGCTTGACCTCCATAAGCCTCTGTTTCTGACTGGAGAGCCACAGTGATGTCTTGGATCTCCTGGAAAAAATGTTAGTTCAGAGCCAGTGTCCAGCAGTACCTGAAAGTTCTGATTCTTTGCTTTTCCTCAATGCAGTTACCCTGGTTAAAGGCTATAGGTCCCTTTGTGGAAGGATGGAGGACAGATGAACAGTATAAATTTTTGATGCTGTACTGGGGTCCTTGCCAGAGGGGATGGGCTTCCCCTTTACTCAAGAGGAACCAGGTTCCTACACTGGCTCAAGTCTGGGGATCTATTAAGGGGCTATGATTCCATTTTGATTGAGTCAGACTTCTCATTTGACCTGGAAATCTACTGATTACACAGATCAACTAAAAATTTAGTAGCCTTTCTATTTCACTTCTAAAAACATAATTAGCCAAGGTCATGGATCTACATAATTCAGACTGATTGTTGCTTTGTTGCTGACGATTGTGATGACTGTGCCCAGTTTGCCTTTACATACACCACTTGGCCCCTACCACCCCAAAACCTAACTATTTCCATCACATGTAAGTTGTCCAGTTCAGTGGCAGTGATTCTCACTGTAAGATCTGGCCTACAAAGAACAAATATGAAGCTCTTCAGGGATGCTAGGGCTTCCCTGAAATCTAGAGTATTAGTAAAAGGTATGTCTTCCAGACCCTCTCAGTATGAGTCAGTAGGTTTAAAATGACAAACACTTCCCCGTATTCCAAGCTGCCTAAACCTTTTAATTCCTCTACCTTAACCCAAGGAAGATCAGGCATCTCCAGCTTGTTCAGTGGGTCATCCATTCATGTCCTGGCCAACCAAATGGTGCCTTTTCTAACTCTCCAAGCTGCAATGTTAAATGCAAAATCTCTGCTTAGTGGGCATATATAACTACATCTAGCTTGATTCAACTTTCTTTTCATGATTATCCCACACCCTCAATATCCATTCCTTCATATGTTCCCTAGATTTGTTTGTATAAATTGGAAAACTCAGTTCTTTTGGGTCGCATACCACCTCATGAGTTGCACTTCATGTCTCATCTTTTGGGGACCTGCTGGGGATGAGTCCAGTTACAGGCCTAGAAGCAAAGAGTATAGGATGAGTCCTGAGAAGAATCTGCATTCTCTCCTGGCAACCTCTTCAGGGAGGCCATTGTTGTTTACTCAGGCAAGAGTGTTAACCTGAGGTAAAAAAGCTCACTACCACTGGGTTGGGGGAGGATGTCATTGTCCCTGACAACCAAGGCTTATCTGGATTTTAGGAGCTCTATGTCCCCAGCTTCATCAGAATATTCCCAGATTTCTCCAGCCCAATTTACAGGATCCCATCCTTTCCCAACCAGTGCCTTCATTTTAACAGACACCATGTGAGGCTTGAGAGTTCAACTCTTGTTGTAATTCAGCCATTCACATGAGGGTTGTTATTTTACGTCTTAGGAATTTCAGCCCTGGCTACTGGAGAGATCAGCTTGGGCCACACATAGATGTTCAATCACTTAGGCTATTTATTTGGAGCTGGAGCTGGGAAATTGAATTCCTGAGCTCATTGTTTCATCACTTTGTCCCATGTTAGGATCAACCCATATTCATATTCCTTGGTTTTCCACAAATGTTTGAAAATATATGCAGAGTCACCAAGTTCCTTGCCTCATAAGTGGTGAATTAGTAACATACTTTGTTCATCTCTCTGGTTCATGCCATGGGCTATCAATGGTCTCTCTACTACCATAGAGTCCTTAACATTTTGTGGTCTTATAGATAAGAGAGCCAACTTCTGATACTTAAGGAAACACAAATGTAAATGTTCCTCTCTACTCCTGGTACCTATATATATTAAGGCTCTCTAGAGATAGAACCAGTTACAAAGATACATGAAAGGAGACTTAATTGTAGGGGGATCCTAAAGCTATGAAGGTTAAAAAGTCCCATGACAGGCTGTCTATAAGCTGGAGGCCTTGGGAAGCTGATGGTGAGGATCAGTCAACACCAGGAGGCCTAAACGCTTAGGGGCACACTGGAGTAAGTTCTGGAGTCCAAAGGCTGAAGAGCCTGGAATTGACTTCCAAGGGCAGGAAAAACAGTAATTCCAACTCAGCCAGTTTGTCTTGTTCTATTGAGGCCCGCAGCTGATTGAATGGTGCATGCCCACATTGAGGGCAGTCACTCCTGCTCAGTCCACTAACTCGCACCTCAGTATTCTCTGGAAAACGTACTCGTAGACACCCCCAAAATAATGCCTTACCCATTCCCTAGGCATTCCTTAATCTAGTCAATCATTAACTAGCACAAGCCTGTATGGAGGGTAGTCCAGAATATCCCTCTGTCAACCCTCAGCTTCTGCTGCTTAACAGATCTTGATGGAGGTCTGCATAATTAGTTATGCCAGCAGGAAAGACTCTTGGATACAGTATTTAAGGGCCTGGTGTCTGGAGGATGATCGAATTTTCCCTAATCTCTGCTTCTTCTCTGAAAACTAAATTGAAATGTTAGGAAATAGACATGTTGAAGAGCCTTGTGAATCTTGGCTGACTCATCTTTCAACGGGTCTCACGAGAGATGGACTTCCTCTGTGAGATTATCAGTGGATGTGTAGAATCTTTCCACCAATATATCTACAGGAGTCGCTAAATTCCCTAAAATGCTGGGTGCAAATTTTGTTCTACAGGCTCTAGGGGCACAGAGTAGTGTGCGTTGAGTGATGTTGCATACTGGCTAAACATTCCATGTTCCTTTACTTGTTCTTAGTGCAGTGGGGCCTTTATATCTAAGCACAGGTGACTGACGTTCATGGTGATGTCATAAGCTATTGCTGTTAGCTTTTTACTTCTGAAATCTGGAAATTGCTTGGTGGAGGATCCCATGGACTTTTGCTCCTGGCCTCATTTTCAAAAGCTATTGTGTACACTTAGTTTTTCATGAGTCCTGATTTTGTTGTACGATTGAAGAATCCATTTGTCTTCCCCTCATTTCTATTTGAGCCACAACATAAAAGTGATGGGACAAGATAGTAATGAAGGTTTTCCTGATGTGGAAAGCTTTGACCGAGTCACAGTTGATGTTGATTTGATGGGGATGAATTTTTACTTTAAGGTCAACCAGGGTGGCTGTGAATGGAGCTCAGGTGTCTATGATGACTATAAAATTCTAGCTGGTAACAGGCACTCCCCCTTCTATGATAGTCTCATGACCGGTTGTTTCCCCAAGTGGCCTGGAGGCAGCCCAGCCTGTCCTTCATGCTGCCTTGTGTTTGTTTCCTAGGATCTTAGTGGTAGACAGAGGCATGACATAGGTGGAAACCAATTCTGCTCTCTCTGAAACAACCCTACATTCAGGAGGAGGGAAACGTTTCTATATAGAAACACATAAAGATGTCTTCAATCAGTCCTATGGGGCAAGATTTGCATAGGTAGAGACCAGAAGACTCATGGAACCTGGTTTATTTCCAAAATCCTCAGGAGGGGAAAGCAGACACTTCCAAAAGAGACTGTCATAGGCTAAACTTCTTGTTGCAGGGGATTCTTGAAACTTTATTATTCCCTAGCAATATTTACACAACAAACGACTTGCAAAAATGCTGAAATCCCAGTGGATACTTGGGAGTATATGCATCAAAATAAAACTAGTATTCATGCAGACAAATTGAATGTCTCTTGTAACATTAGCAGTGGAAGTTTAAAATTGTACTTTCTTTCTGGTCTCAACCAGGTTTGCATGGTCAGGTCTGCAGGTTCAGGATTACTTACGGCCAGGCTTATCAGCTGAGATATTCTTTGTGATGGGAAGAATGAGGTCAGAGGATCTGTCATGTCTACCTAGGCACAAGGATTAAGGAACTACAGACAACTTAGGAGTCCCATTTAGGAAGGAATGGGGTAGGGTGTCACATCTACTTAGATCAAAATTTGCACCAACTGCTCTACTGAGCTTGGAAGTAGGAGAGGCAGCACTTGGTAACCATTGCTGAAATAAAACACAAAACTTTATGAAGATGGACAGTGTGACACCACATTGTCCAGGATGGGTCAGTGCATATATTTGAACCTCTAACACTGGAGTTTGCTCCGTGTGAGACTTAGATAGCCTTGTCAGATCTGGGCTAACCCAGGCCTGCCTAAAAAACTTGGAGTCTATCTTCCCAGGCTCCTGTGGTTATCGGCAGAGTTCAGATGCATGTGAAGCACAGTTACAGCCTCATTGTGGAACAGCCCTGGAGTAGTATTTTGACATTGTCTCCAAATCACCTTGGGTAGTATGAACATTTCAACACTGATTCTGAAACTTCAGAAGATCGTCATGTTTAGGCCCAAGGGGTTCCTGAATTCATGATCCAAGTCATGTTTCATATTCAGGTAAACTGAAGCCCAACGGAGGAAGGGCCTTGCCAGGCTCTCCTGTTGCATGTACTTACCTGTGCAGAATCCAGTGTGAGGGTCAGGATTGCTGGGGTGAGAGCACAGGTGTCTGATTACACCTCTTGTAATTTACTGGTTGGATTGCCTGGAACAAACTTCCTAAACCTTCTGAATCTATTATACCTCACTGATAAAAATAATACCTTCATGAAACTGAGAACTGAAAGATGCAATTCATGTGGAATGTTTAGATGAATGTCTGGCACAGAATAAGTTTCAATAACTGATAGTTGTCTACTATTCAACACAATTCCTTTCACCATTCACCATCATACTATCCTTTGCCAAAAATTTGCATGAATGATCGTAAATTACTCTTCAAAAAATACACCCTCATTTTATAGAAAGCTGCTAATCGTACTAAATCTCATCCTGTCTTTGGATTTCTATGAGCTAATGTGAATGTTTATAGAAGACCATCTGTCACAGGCTATCAG
Organism: Plecturocebus donacophilus; assembly: GCA_004027715.1. Taxonomy (NCBI): domain Eukaryota; kingdom Metazoa; phylum Chordata; class Mammalia; order Primates; family Pitheciidae; genus Plecturocebus; species Plecturocebus donacophilus. The sequence goes on along the minus strand of PVKP010002967.1, from coordinate 56,828 downwards.
GTGGTACCCTATATATTCAACTTCATATGCTCTAATACTCATCAGTTCACCTGGGTCAAAATCACTTCTTTAGGTGAGGATTGTAAGATTCACAGGAATTACATAAAAATTCCTCTTAGTAACATGAGTCAAAATTTGAAAGTTTGACACTTTGGAGTTTTTCCCCACCCTCTCATACTAGGTATAAAATACAATGCTACCAAACCATCATGCCCAGGGTGAATGAGATCTTGTCAGGGTGTGAGTGTTTGACGCCAATGTTCTCAGGGTGTCTTGAGCAAACTATCTTCCAAAGCTGAAACTGAAAATACAAAAATCACCCTGTTTAAAGGAGTAATCTGGAACACCTCAATTAGTTTCTTTTGAGTCACAGAAAATGACTTCCTTGAAGCTTTGTATAACCAGCTGAATGGGGTTCAGTGGGAGTGAGTCTTAGAGAATGTTTGAGAACCTGGGGGCTGAAAGGCAAGAGAACTGTCTCATCTTGGTCTATTTGGGAAAAATTAAACTGGATTGTGTTAAGAAATGGGCATGTTGAAGGGCTAGAAGAGTCAGCTGAGGTGTGGAGGTTTTCCTGAATTCAGACTTCCATGAAAATCTATGGAATCTTCATTCATTGAAGTATAGAGTCACCTGTTCCTTAAACTTGGTACAAAATTTGTTCTACAGGTTCAGTGGGTACAAAGCAAGGTACATGCTCTATGTCACATGTTATCTAAAGCCTGCCCCTGTATGCTGCTGCCTCTGTACTCAGATTCAGAGCAGCAGGCACTCTGTGGCCAATTACAAGTGACTGGCTCTAATGGTGAGATCTTAAACTGTGGCTCTTGCCTTTCTTGGTGTCATAAACTGATATCTAGGAGTTGTCACTTGTGGAAGCCCATGAGCTTATTCCCGGTTTCCTTTTCAAAAGCGATTATGTATACTGGCCAAATCCAGGCATTTTTTTCTGTGGTAGAGTTCACGGCCAATTGTAACATTCAAGTGGGCCAGGAAGAACATACAGGTCTATCCAGACCAAACCACCTCAGGTTTGTTCCTTGGTATTTTGGTGCTAGGCACACAGATCAGAGAAGACAAGGCCAGAAACAGATCTGTGGCTCAAAAGGAGCCATCTCTATAGACATGAAAGTGTTTCAGTTGCATTTCGGTGTTCAGGTTCACATAACTGCAGGCTTCCAATGTGGGTCCATGGAATCTGTTTTCTAATGAGAGGACTAAGACACTCAAAGGAGGAACACATGCTCCTGAAGGAGACTGTCTCATTGACTTGGCTGCAGAGGAGGAGAAATTTTGACAAATCATCATAAACCAAACTGAGAAAGTGCTTGTAAAAATACGTTAAACCAAGGGTCTAGTACGTTTAAGACAAACATCCAATTTTTCCTCCATAAGTTATATTTTGTCTACAATATATCCAAATAGCAGTGGCAAAACTAGCAGTGAAAGGTGGTTGAGTCTTGGACTTCCCATTCTGGACTCACCCAGGGGTCTGCAGGCTTGGGGTTTCCTGGGGTTAGTGCTCTCCTTTGCTCAGATGTGCTTCTTTGCAATAGGAAGAATGAAGTCAGAAGGCAGATGATCAGTGCACTGGGACTAAGAGAGGGAATTAAAGACAACTTAGAAGTGTTCAGAAAATAATGGGATCAATAAGTGAAAATGTGCACTAGCAGCTCTATTGGGCATATGAGGTGGGAGCGGCAGCCCTTGGTATTCTTTGAAATGAAATATACCAGGTCAATAAGACTTCAATATGTGAGAGAAGAGACAGAGTGACATCCTTTCATCTAGGACAGGTCAGTGCAAGTGGCCAGCTAAGTTTCTTCTGTGTAAGAGCTTGATAAATTCCTACTTCTGGCTATGTTGATCCCAGGTCTCCCTATGAAAAAACAACTTGAAGTCTGTCTTCTCATAGCTTCTATGGCTGGTTTTTACCAAACCAGAGTTAAGGTAAATGGGGGAACTATGTTGTCAAATGTATTCCACATGAACAGCCCCTAATGTGTGGCATTCTAACTTAATGGAGTGGGGAGTGATGCATTGACAGGCTACAGTATAAAAAGATTAGTGAGCCCTATCAGAGTACAAAACTCTTTCTGTGTGCATAGAGCTACACACTGAGCTGTTTCTAGGTGACCCACATGCATTTAACTCTTTTGAGTGAACATTGTACCTGATCTGTGGGTGAGACCAAAGGAAGCTATGTACAGTTTGCATCCCCCGAAGAGTTGAATGCAATGTAGAGGATACAGTTCCTGTCTTAGATCCTTTTATACAATCCAGTAAATATAATACTTGGAATACACACTTGGCATTAACCAACTTTCTGCCTGACCCCATCCCCACAGTTGAACATGTGTGCAATGCTCATCCTAGCACGGAGGTGGTGGTCAGAGTTGTCCCCAGTGCCTGTGTCTGAGCTTCTGGCCTCCCAAACTGACTGTCCTCCTTTTCCAGGACCTAAATGTGGAGAGGCTGGGACTGGGTCGCCAACATCTCTTCTTTCAGAAACCTAGAAGTTAGGAGAGGCTTGCTTTTAGCTGTTCTACCTAGGCTCATATTCCTGAAGCCAGAGCAGCACCTGTTTGTACAGTAGCTTCAGAAACCATCTTATGGGGCTCACACAGATGTGGTTAGGTGGTTGTGGGAGTCTTTGATGTTCTTATCAGCTCTTATGGATCTTAGTGATTCTTTCCAGGTTTTCAAATGACATTAGCTGTCTTCAAATGTGCAACTTGCAGAAGGCAGCTGAGTTTAGCGCTTCCTTGAATCATATGTTAAACACACTTCATAGGCTCTTCCTTGCTCTTGACGGTTGTCTTGAAGTGGACCTATATGAAGCCTACCCACACTTGAAAGTACGTTGATGAAGACAAGGCACAGGAATTAGAATCAGTAGAGACAAAAATACTAGATCAGAGTTTGTATGGGGGAAGAAGTTGGATCACTTAAGATTCTTCTGAAAAGATGATCATTGCCATGATGCAGAGGACATCTCGGCAGAGGCACCATTTGACAGTTCTCATATAGGGTTTAATTATTCATGAAGGCAAGGATCTGGATACTCTGATGTTGCCAATGACATTGTGTTATGGCTTAATGTGGCAGGATGGGTATTAGGTGCAAAAGTAACTGGTTCTTGCCGTTGCTCTTAATGGCAAAACCCACAATTACTTTTGTGTTAATCTAACAGTATAAGAGCTTTTGAATCGGGAGCCTGGGAAGCATGTCTGTCTGCTCTTGAGCCATGGTCTCTCCTGATAGCAGAGACTTGTTTCCATTAGGCAGCTGCGTGGATAGGGGGCTAAGGTTTCCAGCCAGGCAAGGGACCCTACTAAGCAGCCCCATACGTGGCTCATCCCAATCCAGGAGCTAATAAAATAGTCCTCCAGCCTACAGATCCATAATTGCCTTCTTTGAGAATGAAAGTGAAGGCTCTGGAGTGATGTGAGGGTTAGAGGAATAAGAACCCATTCTTCCTTTAGTGGACAACTTGCCCTCGGTAAGAAGCTTCTAAACCAGTGGTGTGCGGAATTCTTTCCTTGTCTGGTTATTAATCAGAGCCAAAATATCACCGGCAATGGGACACTCAATTGACACAGTAAACTGGCATCTTCTAACTGGCAAGTCGGTTAATTTTGATTCACTTTTAACTTGTTCTCTGTGTGCTTAAAACGTACACTCTGCACTCTGGGTGTTTGTTTGCATGTTTTACAATTGTCTTCAAATACGGAAAACTTGATCAGTGTTTCTTCATTTCTCCCTTTTCAGGTAATCTATACATCTAGTTGGCTACTTAGAGTTTGTGTACAATTCCCTTTTTCATGAATACTTCAAATTGTCATTTTGGACATACTCTATTTATGTACTTGTATAATATCTAATTTGCTATTCATCCACTGTTTTCATACTGCATATTACAAGGTCCTCTCCAAAGTTCAACTTAGTTTTTGTCACACATTTCCTGTTGGACACCTGGGACATAGTGACAACTGTCTGAACATACAAGAATTGTATAGCCATATAACTTTTCAGCATAGAGAACAGTTACAGTAACTAATACATAACTGTCTGCATCTTGGTATAGGTTATGGCAGATTTTTGTTCTTTCACCTTGTATATGGAGGACTTGTCCTAATACATGGGAGAGATTCTCCTGATTAAATGGCAGATCCAGTATTAGAAGAGCCAAGTATGTATTTTTTAATCTTGGGGGTGTCCATCTTGGTCTAGAGCCTAAGACCCCAATAAGCAATTCGCCAGTACTGGCCTCTCATAATCTGATACAAACTAAGACAATCCAAAGAAGCAAAGATGCTTTTTTCCTCTCCTCACCAGCCTTGTGTTGAAATTGCACACTAACATGTAAATGTCCACTTAAACGACATGCAGTGAAACTTGAATCTGAGCAGCTCATCTGTACTTACTAACCACATGGCTATTGGTCCTGTCTGACTTCAATTCCTTTTATTCCATCCCTCAACCACAACATTACTTTTAAGCCTGTGTTTCTCAAATACAGTACCAACTTTCTTCCACCCAGGCCTTGCCAGTGGGAAAAGCTGGCAGGAGACTGGGGATGGGAGGAAAGGAAGGATCCAAGGTGCTTCATGTCCTCACTGCCTTAGACCTCAGACCTCATTTTGAGTCTGCATCATGGGTCTAGCTTCAGATAGAACTATGTTGTCAGTTTCCAATGGAAGACTCTACCCTTGAGCTCCAAAAATACCAGCTAAGCCAATTGTCCTTTTAGTCTGGGAGTGGTCACAAGTTAGTCCAGTTTGGGAGGGTAGGTGCTATGTTTCGTAGTCCTATGACATCTTGGCCTATAGTGCTGTAGTTATTCCATCTCTTTATTCAGGACTGGGGAAGGGGAGTATTCAGCTTTCTTGGTTATGAGAAATTCTTCATTTGGAGAATGAAGAATTCATTCTTCATTCCACAATTCTTCATTTGGAATTCCATGTGGCTGGGTTATCATCTGTGTAAGATGGAGAATCAAGAAAACAATTTCCAGTCTGTTTTTTTCTGTGAGACTATGGAATATACAGAATATTTACAAAATATTTTGCTCCAGTTTCATAGACTCAATGTTTGCACTACAATCTCTCATTAGAAAACCTATGGTTCTAAGCTTCTTTCTCCCCAGACAACACTGGAGAACTTCCTAATACTTGGAAGGCTGTAGGTGACACTTGGGGCCATATACGCACCATGGCCTTGGAGATGGTTTGCCTATCAAATGGAAAACCCAATGCAGGCTGAGCTGAGATCATGTTTTAGATTCTTACTGATGATGCAAGTTGTTTTGAAGGCCAGATCATGTCACCTCCAAATGTGAATTCTAAGCCTAGTGTTTATCACTAATGGAAAATAGACTGAGCTCCCCACTACCCTTGTCCTTGAGCCCGACTTTATTAGGACAGTCTATGAAAGGCAGCAAATGTGAACAGGGGATGGAAAAAGGCTTTAAACTCAAAGGGGGCAATGCTGTAGAGTCTTGTGTCCATTCCTTAATAGTTGAGCCTGTCTCAGAATACTGTTAAATCACAGTACACTCCGTCAGTCCACTTAAGATGTTGTGTTCAATGAAAATGGTGTAGGCCACTGTCCTTGTCTCTCACCACTGTGTTACTGGGCTGATAGCTGGTTGTCATTAGTTACCTGAACCAGGGAACTATTGGGTTGTGGGGTCTAGATTCAGGAATCCAAGTTATTGTAATGACTCCCCTGCCCTACCAGCAAAGCTACAGGCAGATCTCAGCATAGAAAGTAGTGTATGCATTTCTTTTTAAATTAGAACTAATAAATTTATTAAATTGCAGAATGCAAAACATCCAAATATCACTAGAATTTCTGTATACTGTCTCAAAATTTAAAAACAATTTCATCTACAATAACGACTTAAAAATTTAACCAAAAAGTTGAAACACATTATACTCTAAAGAACCTTAAAGAAATTAAGGTAACACATGAATGAAAGATGTTATTCATGAATTGGCATTAATATTAAATATTTGTATTTTACAAAATGATCTGAAAATAGAACACAGCCTCAATGAACATACCAGTGATAATTTTTAAAAATTTATAATTTATATGGTACCACAAAAGACCCTGAAAAGCCAAAGCAATAAAGCAAAACAGATATCACCCTGACTTTGAAATATACTCAAAGCTATAGTAACAAGCAGTATGGTACTTGAATAAAAACAAAGATCAGCAGAGCAAAAAAACACCAGAAATATATCCATGTACTTACAGCTAACTGATTTTAAATAAAGGTGAGTGTTTCTTAGGATGGTATCTTCAATAAATGGTGTTGAGAAAATGTTATAGCCACATGCAGAGTAATAAAATGAGACCATCTCACACAATATATAAGAACTCAAGTTATTTTTTGAGATGGAGTCTGACCCGTCACCCAAGCTGGAGTGAGGTAGCATGATCTCAGTTCACTGTAACCACATTAACACTTACCAGGTTTCTCTCCAGTATGAATTATGTGTAGGAAGGTGTGAGGACTGGTTAAAAGGCTTTGCCACATTTTTTACATTTGTAAGTTTTTCTCCAGTATGAATTACCTTATGTTTAGTAAGATTTCAGGACTAGTTAAAAGTTTGCCACATTTTTTACATTTGTAGAGTTTAGCATGTACTCTTATATGTAGTAAGGTATAAAGATTGTTTACATCTTTGCCGCAGTCTTTACAATTTTAGGATTTCTCTCCAGTATGAATTATCGTATGTCAAGTAAGGTGTGAGAACCACCTAAAGACTTTACCACATTCTTTACATTTGTAGATTTTTTTCTCCGGAATGAATTATGTGTCATGAGGGTTGAGGACCAGTTATAAGCTTTGCTGCATTCTTCACATTTGTAGGGTTTCTCTCCAGTATAAATTCTTTTATGTGTAGTAAGGGTTGAGGACTGGTTGAAAGCTTTGCCACATCCGTTTGTAGGATTTCTTTGCAGTATGAATTATCTTACATGTAGTAAGGTGTGAGAACTGGATAAAGGCTTTGCCACATTCTTCGCATTTGTAAGATTTCTCTACGGTATGAATTATCTTAAGTGTAGTAAGAGTTGAGGATTGGTTAAAAGTTTTACCACACTTCTAAGGTTGGTAGGGTTCTTCTCCAGTATTCTTATGTGTAGCAAAATGTGAAAAACAGTTAAAGGCTTTGCAACATTCTTGACATTTGTAGAGTTTTTTCAGTATGATTTACTTTGTGTGTAGTACGGTTTGAGGACTCAAAGGCTTTGCCACATTCTTCACCTTTGTAGGATTTCTCTCCAATATGAATTCCTTTATTACACTTTAAGTTCAGGGGTACACATGCAGAACATGCATGTTTGTTACATAGGTGTACACGTGCCATGGTTTGCTGCATCCATCACTCCATCTACGTTATGTATTTCTCCTAATGCTATCCCTTCCCTAGCCCCCACCACCTCGCAATAGGCCCTGGTGTGTGACGTTCCCCTCCGTGTCCCTGTGTTCTCATTGTTAAATACCCACTTACGAGTGAGAGCATGTGGTGTTTGATTTTTTGTCTTGTGTCAGTTTGCTGAGAATGATGGTTTCCAGCTTTATCCATACAAAGGACATGAACTCATCCTTATGGCTGCATAGTATTCTGTAGTGTATATGTGCCACATTTTCTTTATCAAGGCTATCATTGATGGGGCATTTGGGTTGGTTCCAAGCCTTTGCTATTTTGAAAAGTGCCACAGTAAACATATCTGTGCATGTGTCTTTATACTAGAATGATTTATAATCCTTTGGGTATATACTCAGTAATGAGATTGCTGGGTCAAAATGGTATTTCTGGTTCTAGATCCTTGAGGAATCTCCACACTGTCTTCCACAATAGTTGAACTAATTTACACTCCCACCAACAGTGTAAGTGTTCCCATTTCTCCACATCCTCTCCAGCATCTGTTGTCTCCTCTTTTTTTAATGATCCCTAGGTAGCTCCTGTTGCATTGATCTCTTTACCATTATGTAATGCCCTTCTTTGTCTCTTTTGATCTTTGATGGTTTAAAGTCTTTTATCAGAGACTAGGATTGTAACTTCTGCTTTTTTTTTTTTACTCTCCGTTTGCTTGGTAAATCTTCCTGCATTCCTTTATTTTGAGCCTGTGTGTCTTTTCACATGAGATGGGTCTTCTGAATACTGCATGCTGATGGGTCTTGACTCTATCCAATTTGCCAGCTGTATCTTTTGGGACATTTAGCCCATTTACATTTAAGGTTAAATATGAATTTGATCCTGCCATTTTGATGCTAGCTGGTTGTTTTGCCAGTTAGCTGAGGCAGTTTCTTCATAGTGTTCTTTACAATTTGGTATGTTTTTGCAGTAGCTGGTACTGGTTTGTTCCTTTCCATGTTCAGGGCTTCCTTCAGGAGCTCTTGTAAGGCAGGCCTGGTGGTGATAAAATCTGAGCAGTTGCGTGTCCATAAAAGATTTTATTTCTCCTTCACTTATGAAGCTTAGTTTGACTGGATATGAAATTCTGGGTTGAAAATTTTCTTAAGGATGTTGAATATTGGACCCCACTCTCTTCTGGCTTGTAGGGTTTCTTCTGAGATCAGCTAGGAGGCTGATGGGTTTCCCCTTGTGGGTGACCTGACCTTTCTCTCTGACTGCCCTTAACATTTTTTCCTTCATTTCAACCCTGGTGAATCTAACAATTATGTGTCTTTGGGTTGCTCTTCTTGAGGAATATTTTTGTGGTATTCTCTGTATTTTTTGAATTTGAATGTTGGCCTGCCTTGCTAAGTTGGTGAAGTTCTCCTGAGTAATATCCTAAAGTGTTTTCTAACTTGGTTTCATTCTCCTTGTCACTTTCAGGTGCACCGATCAAACATAGATTGGTATTTTCACATAATCCCATATTTCTTGGAGGCTTTGTTCATTTCTTTTCACTTTTTTTCTAATCTTGCCTTCTCACTTTATTTCATTGAGTTGATTTTCAATCTCTGATACCGTTTCTTCCACTTGATTCAGCTATTGAAACTTGTGTATGCTTCACAAAGTTCTTGTGCTGTGTTTTTCCATTCCATCAAGTTGTTTATGTTCTTCTCGATGCTGGCTATTACAGTTAGCATTTCTTCTAATCTCTTTTCAAGGTTCTTAGCTTCCTTACCTTGGGTTAGAACATGTTCCTTTAGCTTGGAGAAGTTTGTTATTACCCGCCTTCTGAGGCCTCCTTCTGTTAATTTGTCAAACTCATTCATCCAGTTTTGTTTCCTTGCTGGTGAGTTGTGGTCCCTTGGAGAAGAGGCATTCTGGTTTTTGTCAATTTCAGCCTTTTTTCACTGGTTTCTTCCCATCTTCATGGATGTATGTACCTTTGGTCTTTGAAGTTGGTGACCTTTGGATGGGCTCTGAGTAGTCCTTTCTGTTGTTGGAAACTAGTTCCGTTTGTTTGCCTTCTAACAGGTCCTTCTGTTGCAGGTCTGCTGGAGTTTACTGGTGGCCCACTTCAGAACCTGCTTGCCTGGGAATCACCTGTAGGGGCTGCAGAACAGCAAAGATTGCTGCCTGCTCCTTCCTCTGGTGGCTTCATCCCAGAAGGGTACCTGCCAGATGCCAGCCACAGCTCTCCTGTATGAGGTGTCTCCCATTCAGTATACACTGGGGGTCAGGGAGCCACTTCAGGAGGCAGCCTGTCCCTTAACAGAGCTCAAGTGCTGTGCTGGGAGATTCCTTGCTCCTTTCACAGCTGCTGGGCAGGGACATTTAAGTCCACTGAAGCTGAACCCACAATAGCCCCTTTTCTCTGTTGCTCAGTCCCAGGAAGGTGGGGTCTTTATAAGTGTCTGATGGGCTGCTGCCTTTTTTCAGTGATGCCTTGCCCGGTAAGAAGGGAGTCTAGCGACATCTGCCACAGACTGAGCTGCCATGGGCTCAGCCTAGTTGCTGTGTAAACTTCCCTGTGACTTTGTTTACAAAGGCAAGGTTAAAAGTGCTTACCCAAGCCTCAGCAATGGCAGTTGCTCCTCCCCGCACCAAGCTCAAACTTCCCAGGTCTAACTCAGATTGCTGTACTGGCTGCAAGAATTTCAAGCCGGTGGATCTCAGCTTGCTGGTCTTCGTAGGGATGTGGCCCGCTGAATCAGATCGCTTGGTTCCCTGGCTTCAGCCTCCCTTTTCAGGGGAATGAGTGGTTCTGTCTTGCTGGAGTTGCAGGTGCCACTGGGGTGAGAGGGAAAACAAAAACAAACACTGCAGCTAAAACAGCACCCAGTTTTGTGCTGGAAACCTGGGGCACTGGTGTTGTAGGCACTGGAGGGAATCTACTGGTCTGTGGATTGTGAAGACTGTGGGGAAAGTGCAGTATTTGAGCCAGAGTGCTGGGACGAGTCCCTAATGGCTTCCCTTGGCTAGGAAGAGGGAGTTCCCTGGCCCCTTGCGCTTCCCGGGTGAGACGATGCCCCACGCTGCTTCAGCTCACCCTCCTTGTGCTGTACCTACTGTCTAACCAGTCCCAGTGAGATGAAGCTGGTACCTCAGTTGGAAATGTGGAGATCACTCACCTTCTGTGTCACTTGTGCTGGGAACTGCACACTGGAGTTGTACCTACTGAGCCATCTTGGTGCAAGTCTTGCAGTATGAATTATTTCTATGTTGAGGGAAATGTGAAAACATGCAAAATAACTTTCAACTTCGTTTACATTTGAAAGGTTTCTTTCCAGTATGTCTGATCTCGTCTGTTTAAATTTGAAAATGTATGAAAGACTTTTGCATATTTTTCACCTTAAAATATTTTGCTATGGGTAGTTGTCAAGCTGGTTATGTCTATTGTAACTTTTTTTGTGCGTCTTAAACTTACACTTTTACAGCCTTTCCTTAAAAGTAAATTCTCATGTTCACATTTTATCTTAATATTACTTCTTGTAAATCTCCTATGCCTTCCTCTGGCCAAAGGTCTTGGGCAGTATGAGAACATATAACTGGGGGTTCGGCTACCGTATCATGTGTCTTCACATTCCAAGCCTCTTTCTTGCTCCAGATAGGTGAATCAGGTCTGGCTTTGAGATGGCAATACCCAAGAAGACCAGTTTTCTGTAGTTACATGTTTTTATATAAATTCTACTGTTCAGTTTCCAGTCATTGCCACTCTTCCAGAGGGAATTCTATGGCCACATCCCAAAATGTCAACACTCCCATTTCCAGGCTTTCTGAAGTCTTAAATGTGGATCTCCCAAGACCTGCAGGTCTTGGAGCCTTAGATGTGCATCTCCTAATACCTGCAGGTCACAGGGCCATAGAGGCTGGGCCTCTAGGAGGAGAGGACACAAAGCAGGGAAGTTGAGACCTAGAGCTTTGGCTACAGTGAGAGACAAAGCCAGCATATGCATTTCTTATAGGTACAGGACTAACAAGTGTTAGGAAGACTGAAAGGAACAAGTGCAAAGATGCAGCTTATTTTCCAATTGGTTTTAATTAGAAATTATGTTGCTCATACAAACTAAAATTTGGAAACACTCTAGTAGCTCATGAATCAGCATGGGTGAGAAGCTATCTTGTACCATGGGAACTGGCCTTCGTGAATCAAGGACCAGAGACTGTTTCGTTTACATAGTTCATCCTTACACAGGGTCTTGGAACCTTCAGTAGCCTGAGATTTGGTAGGGAAGAGGTTTGAGGATGAATCCTCTCTGCAAGCTGGTTGTAAAAAGGAATGCGCCAGGGACCTCTAGGGACACATTCCTGCTGAGGAGCACCAGGCAAGATCAGTGAATCAATGACTTGGCACTGTCCTGGACTTCCCTCTTTGCCCTTGTTCACTTGAAGGTAGCCTTCATAGATACAAGGGGGCTACTGGTGACCAGGGAACAGGGAAGCATAGGTATAAAGAGCCTGGTGTGCCAAACCCAGAGCGACGTGGCTTTGAGGTGGGGCAGTGAATAGTTCCTTCTAACACCCACTATTAATCTTACAGAAGGTGTAAGAAATGATAACTCTTTACAGGAAAAGTAAAAATGTGTATGTCAGATCAAAACAGTACTGTTGAGAATAAAGCCCTGTCTGCTATTGAAATATGAAACATGTCCTCCCAGGGGGTTCCCTGCCCCCCAATTCCTTTGCAGTCTAGCTAGAAAATGTACCAACTAATCAGATCTAACAACTCTAGGTATTCCCCTGGCTGGTAATGGCAGATCCAGCACCAGCTGAACCAAATACCTTTTCTTCATCTTGTGGGTATCCGTCACTGGCTAAAGTCAGAATCTAGCAGGCAGTTCTGTAATCCTGGAAGTTTCTAACATGACCAAGTGGGTTTTCTGCAAAAATAATTTCATAATTCAACAGGTACTTTATATGACAGACAAATGTATTCTACATGGAGGCATGTCTCTAGGATTTAGGGCTGGCCTTAAGCATGGAACTGAGGACTTAAACTGATTGTAGCTTGGAACCACCACAAAGCTGAACGTTGTTCTGGGAGAGTCTCCATAACCACTGCTTGATTGTCTTTGAACTTACTTCCCTCTGTGCCTGAATATTGACTGCTACTGTTACCTTATTGGGGGGTTGGTGGGCCTGCAGACTGTCCCCAGCTGCTCAGCTGTGAAGCTGTTCTGCTTCAGTTAGCAAGCTGAAGCAGGTGACCAAGCGTGGCTCTTAAAATCGATGCCTGATGGAGCTAAGTTGTCCATGGAGAACAAGTATCCACTAGAATGCCACTACTTAGGCCAAATGGCCATTACATATCTTCCCACTGATGACTGTGAGTAAAACAGCCACTGTAGGAGACAGATTCTCACACTGGATGGGCCTTGCTGTGGAGACATGACCTAAAATTGATTATTTTGCTTCCTTGGACACCCCAATCTTTGGAGCAACCTCAGTGAAGACAAATATCACTGTCACTTATCTCCTTTTTGACATATAGAATAATTTTTGCAAGGAAGCTTTATGGTATGTTGTCAACATAAACTAGAAAACAAGAGCCAACTGATCTGGGGATGAGTACAGGGTGACCTGTGGCTGTAGACATTGGGTGCTAATACCAAAACCAAGAAATGTACAATTTGGTCTTAAACAGCATTTCTCTAAATTGTATACCCACACAATGCATGTAGGGAGATCTCAAGGCAAAAGTAACAATCTAGGAATAAGTAGCGTCTGATCCTAGGAGGTCTGGTTCTTTGGGAAACAATTTCTGTGGCAAGTCTCTTTTCATTCTAGAAATAGCAGATGATGCTTTCTTCTTAGGCTGTGAGGGTCCTACTTCCCTGGTTCTCATGGGAGTCTCATGTATGAATTGGGCTCTAGAAACCTCATGGACTTTCAGGTCTCTTCATCCTGGAGCGTGACCTTCTCAGTGCTAGCATGCTTTTTTCCTTGAACTGCCTGTCAATTGTTTGAGGAGTGTCTAAGCATGGGACCAGAACTATGGAAGAGAAGGGGATGACAGGAGAGCCTCTGTTACAGATGGACACAGCCTGATTCTGACTTCAATGTCACAGGAGCCTAGGTGCTATGGAGGGTTAAATCTTTACCCTCAATGAATGAATTCCTATGCTTTAGGGTCTAAATATTGTCTCCAAAGTTTCCCAGAATGGTTTGACCAAACCACCTTCAAAATCTTGGAAACAAGTCATTTTGTTGGCAGGAATGGTCCTAGGACTCCCCATCCCCCACTCAACACAACTTAGGTCATAAAGAATCCCGTAGCTTTGAGTGGTATCAGAAGTGACCTTGGGTAGGAAAATGTTTAAAGGGCTAGAAGCTATAAAGCCAGAGAATTTCCTTACTCCTTCATTTTCCTCTGGGAAACAGTCAACTGAATTTGGGTGGGAAATGGGCATGTTGGAGAGGCATAGGTCCCATCGGAGGATGAATCAGCCAAGTTGAGACTAAAGTTTCCCTTGTGCTGGACTTCCACCAAATCTACAGTCTCCCTAAGTATTGTAACTACAAATAGTCACTGAGGTCCATATCACTGCTAGGTGTAAAATTGGTCCTACATACTCTGTGAGCAGCCAGTAGTGTGCATGAGCCATGTCACCGGTTTCTCTGAACCCCTATGTCCACTGACTTCATACATATACGCAGCAGCCAGCCACATACTATGGCTAAGGACAGGTGACAGGCATTGACCACGATGTTTTAAATTCTTTTTCTCATCTTGGACTGTTTGCCAGAACTTGCCCTGTGGAGAAGCCTGATATTTGAATCTAGTTTGATTTTTCAGAGCTATTACGTATACTAGATATGTGCTTTTTTCATGAGCCCTAGTTTTGTTGGAAGATGGAATAAATGTTTTTTCTAAGCTTGCACCTAGTTATGCACGTTACAAAAGTGGTTGGGAGAGAAGACAGGATTCGAGGAGGGTCTTTACAGGCTTGGATATTTTCTTTTTCCTTTTCATGAATGGAAGGGCTTTGAGCCACCCATTCCATGTTTGATCTGCTGGAGGATAAATTCATTTGTTCTAATTTCTAGGGGAGGAACGATCAGAATGACTGGGATATGGATCTCAGGTTCCCATGTAGAATTTGGAAGTCTTGCCTGGTTTCAGGTATTCCTTTCTGTGATGTGTGGACTATATCATGGCCAACTTTAGCCTCTGATTAGTCTAGAAAGGCGTCCAGGCTGTCTCTATGTTGTCTCATGTTTGTTTCCTATCATCCATGTTAGAGGAAGTATGATACAGGCAGAAAACAATCTTCCTTCCAAAACAATTCTGCGTTGGGAGGAAAATGTTTATAGACATTGAGTAGAAGGTGCTCTCAACTAGTTCTATGTGGCAGAGTTCACATAAGTAGAAAATACGAGATGTGAATAACCTATCTTCTTTCCAAACACTCAGAGCAGGTACACCAGAAAGACTGAATCAGACTGAGATTCTGGTCTTACAGGGGTGTTACGTTAGCAGGCTGATCTGCTTACCTATATGGATAGAACTTAAAGGACTAATGACACATGAAGCCCAGAGCTTCTGTTTCAAGGTGACCCTTGTACACTAGGCTCTTGTCTAGGGCCACTGTCCATGTCCTGTTAGTGAGAGGCCAAAGGAAGCTGTGCACTTGGAAAGCTGCTGAGTCCCCCAGTGAGATGAAGATACTGCAGATAAAGGACTTCCTGGTATGGATCTTCTTCATGAAACCAAGTAAAACGTAGCATTTGGTTCAAGCCTATCTTTGTTTTGAGTTGGCATATCTGACTCATTCACAGCAGTTGGTTGTACTGGTGTAAAATCCTCATCCAAGATGGACGTTGGTGTTAGCAGCTCCCCGATTGCCTGTGTAACTGCCCTACTTGCCTGAGTTGGGGAAAGACAGAGCTCAGTGTAGATGTCTAACATGAGCCTTCCACTTTTGCACTCTTTCAGATCCTTTTGCAATCCCTGCAAGCTTTCACTGTGCCTCTTGAAGGACTTTCTGTAGCTGGAACAGGTGTGGTGGCATGTGCCTGTAATTCCAGCTCCTTGGGAGGCTGAGGCATGAGCATTCCTTGAACCCAGGAGGCAGAGGTTGCAGTGAGCTGAGATAGTCTCACTGTCACCAGGCTGGAGTGCAGTGGTGCTATCTCAAAAAAAAGTTAAGGTTTATAGGATTTACGTCCATTTTGACCTTTTTGTGCATGTTGCAAGAGAAGGGACCAACTCTCTCTTTTGCATGTGAATGCCCAGGGTTCCTAACACCATTTATTGATGATTCTGCCCTTTCTTCTTTGTATTTTTTTGTTTTACAGATCATGGGGTGGAGAATACTAAATCTAAAAGTTCAAGGAGATACAAGTGTTTTGGGCATTTAGTTTCTTAATTAACCCAAATGTCTTTATTACTGGTAACTCTGAAGCCCAACAAGGAGAATTGCTGAGCTCTCCTGACTCGTGGGCTTACCTGTGCTGAATCCATTGAAGATAAAGCAGAGTCCTGTGGAAAAAGTATGATTCAACATTGGGGAGACCTTTGTCACTTCATTGCCTAGAACAAAATTTAATCCATCAGAACCTATGCCATTAGGGAAAAAAGGGTTTCATAGTCCTTATGATACTGCGAATACTGAAAGATGATTCCTGTGTCATGTTTAATTGGTAATAGGGTAAAGCATTCAATAAACGGAAGCTATTTTGCTATTAAACACAGTTCAGCTATCTTTTGCCAAGGATTTGCATTCCTAATGAAAACTTGTTATTTTCATGAAATCTAAATATTTTGATATCTGTATAGAGATCTATAGTGTTACTAAATTCTACCTTCCCTTTGCATTTGATTTGTGAGGCAGTAAGGTTTATGGAGCCCAGCCTTCTGTTTCATCGTCTATGTGCCAGACACTCTACATATTCAACTTCAGATACTCTATTCATCCAGGTGGGCATTAGAATCATATTTGTTTGTTTGTTTGTTTTTCAGATGAGGGTCATGAGATTGAGGAAAAAGTAAACATGGCTCTTAGACTGTTGGTGAGTCACAATCTGAACCAAATTCTGATACTTTGTATTGTCCACTCACACTAGTTGTTAAAATCATGCTGCCGCCCCATCACATTAAGTTGCTTAGCATGCAAAACTTTGGTGGAAGTAGGCTGGGCTAAGTCTGTGGCTTTAGGTAAAAGTACTCCAAATCACTTTCTGAGGGTCATTCGTTTTGTTAATGGTATTTGAACTCCTATGAACCAAGGACTTAAACTCTTCCATGATTTTCCTTTAAAGGATTTTATATTCCATAGGGCCAGCAAGCGGGTGACTGGAAAATCATAATTGCACATCTTTCCAATGAAGGACTTATTAAGGTGCACTGGAACTCAGGAAAGCCTTCTCGGGTCAGGTAGTGCTTAAGTTAAAATGTGGATGAGAAGCTTCCCAATTGAACACTTCAAGTAAAGGAATTACATGAAGTGAGAAGAACATGTGCAAATGTCTTGTTCTTCTAGTCCTCTGAACATCTGATTGGAGGGTTGCATGGCCAGCAGACTGTTCACAGCTGCTCAAGTGGGAGCTGTCCTGCTCTGGTCAGAAAGCTAAAGCTGATACTCAGATCTGACTGAGTTAATTCTGGTTGGAACTCTATTGTCCATAGAGAACAGGGGTCTCCATAAAATTATCTAGACTCAAACAGCATTCGATGCCCACTGAATTGTGTATAAATGGAGAGGCCACTGTTAGAGACTCTAATCTCCATACTAGATGAGCTTTGTGTGGGGGTGCTTCATGACCCCAACTTGACTACTTTTGCCTCCTTGGACCCCCTAGAAACCTTTGAGACATCTTTAGTAGAGATTGAAATACCACGTTTTGGCATTTCAATATCTCATTTCAAAACATAGTATGTAAGGATTACTACAGACACTTGATGGCATTCTCCTGGTGAAAATGAACTATGCTGAAGCCAAGAGCCAGACTGACTGAGGATGATAGCACCTCGTCTGATTCCACTTGTTGGTTGGATACTAGATGACCTGTTGTAGGCAGCAGGTCCTAATTGCGTAGCTCATGAGAGAGAATCCTCTGGCTCTATGAGGCCCCTTTGCTCTGAATTTCTATGTACACAACAGCATGCATGAGGTCTGAAGGCAGAAAACACAGGCTAGCAATAAATGGTCTCTCTTAGAAGAACATCTGGCTCCTTCACAGAGAAATTTCAACTCTTTCCTGGTCACCCTAGAAACAGCAGATGCTTTAATACATTAAGCTGTGCAAAGATCTCACTTCCCCAGTTCTCCTAGGCATCTCCTGTGTGAATAGGACTCCAGAACCTTCATAGACTGGAAATCTCACCCTTTAGGCTAGCTCTGGATTTCAGTTTGGTGGGCAGAAAGGTCCGAGACGACACAGGCAGAAAGAACTCAGAAGAAGCAATTTCTTTATAGACTTAAGGGCGCTCTCAATCTCACATGTCAAGGTTGACGTGACTGCAGACAACCAACGTAGGTCTGCAAAACTTTTCCAAAACTGACTGGAGGGAGGAGCCAAAGCCATACCTCTGGAATAAAATTACCACAGATTGACACCACAGTTGCAGAGGAATAGGGACTTCCAAAACTACATTCTTTCTGTAAACAGAAGGGAGAAAGTGCTTGTGAAAATACTGACAACCCAGGGGATGCCGGTGTATTTAAGTTAAACTATAACTTTTGAAACCTCCATGAGTCTGGCAAACTTGATAACATTTGTCCACTGAGGTAACTTCAGCTATGGGGAGGTACAACAAGAGCAACGTAGAGCTGAATCTCCCCTTTCCCCTTCGGGACTTGCCCAGGTTTGCATGGTCAGGTCTGCAGTCTCAGGCTCCTCTGGGCCAGCCCAACCCTTGGCTTAGATGTGCATCCTAGTGATGGAAGAATGAGGTTAGAGGGCAGAGGCTCTGTCATGACTACATAGACATCAAGATGAGGGAATGCAGACTAAAGATACAACTTCAGAAGTTATAAACTTCTAAATGTCAGGTATACCTAACATTTCTTCTCAGTGTTATGCATACTAACTCCTTCCACCCCTGTATGCTGCTGCTTCTGCATTTAGATTTTGAGAAGCAGGCACTCTGTGACTTAGTACTTGTGACTGGTTTTAATGGTGATGTCTTACACTGTTTCCCTTCTTGGGTTATACTAAAGGTATAACTTTTAAAATTTCCAGACTAAATGCTGACAACCCCAGGGGATGCTGGTGCATTTAAGCTAAAATAAACATTTTAAAACCTGTTGTCAGCATTTCTGCAGGCACATTCTCAGAGATAAAGGATGGGATTGAGTCACAACTGCCTAAGCCAAAATGTGCACCAACAGCCTTGCCATTGGAGGTAGGGTGGGAACAGCAGCATTTGGCAAACTATTGCTGAGAAAGACTAAGTCTACGTGAGAAATGATGCAAGGAAAATTATTTTGTCCTTTGTCCAAGACTGGTCAGTGTATAGTCGAGCCTTTTAGCATTGGAGTCTCTTCACTATAAAATATTTTGGGATCATCAGGTCTGGGCTGGCCCAGGCCTGCCTAGGAAAATCGCTTGTATGCCATCTTCTCATGGTTCCTGCGGCTGCCTTTGCGAAGCTGCAGAGTGAAGATAATGTTGAATATGGTCAGACTCATTCTAGAAGAGAGAATGTTGTGTGTGACTCTCCCTTGACTGGGGAGTGATAAGTTAACAGGCAGGTCTCAAGCCTATGTGGCTGGAATGTTTTAAGTAGTGGCATGTGGAGTTCAAAACTTGTTTCAAAGAGACTCACTTGCACATGGCTGTTATCTGTGGCCATTTTGTGTGCCTGGGGTAGTGGAAAGCCAAAAGAAGCTATGCACTCCAGAAGTTTCTGGGTTCCCAAATGAGATAAACATGGTGGATACACTTTGTCCTCGATTTTTAAACCTAGTGTATAAACTGTTGGATTAACACTTATTCTGCCTCGAGTTGGTGTGTCTGACCATGTCATCTGTTGTGTGTATACATGGCCCATCCCGGGATGGTAAGTAATGGCGGAGGCTGTCCCCCTTGCCTGTGACTAAGATGACAAGGTCTCCAAGTTCTGCTTTTGCTCCATTAGACGCAGAGACTAGGACTACATCAGCGCCATCTCTCCCTCTAGATAACTAAGGGCAGGAGAGGCTGGCTTAGCTCTTCTAGGCTTGTTCCTGAAACTGGGCATCTGTTACACAACATCCTTCAAAAGTGTCTTGCAGATTTCATGTGAGACTCATGGGAGTTGTCTTGCTTAACGTTGCTGATCTTGGTGGGTTTCCTAGCCATATCTCCAATTTTTTTGTCCTAAAATGAGCTACTTGAGAGGAGGCAGTTATAGCCAAGAGCCTCCTTGAATTGTGAATAGAAGAACCATGTAATGCACTTGGCCCCTTTGCTCTTGACAAAGCAATGAGTATGAGGTCTAGGTTCAGAAACCTAAATTGTAATGACTTCTCCCAGCAACAAGGCTGCAGGTGAACCAGTGTAGGAAGTAGTGTATCCATTGCTTGCAGGTACAAGGCTGGCCAGTACTTTGGGGAACTAGAAAAATAGACGTGTTGATAGAGATCCAACTGACTATTTTTTTCTATCTGGTTTGATGAGAAATTACTTGAAATCTTAAACTATAAGTCAGAAACCTAACACTTCCTGGGGCAGCGTGGGCAAAGAAGCGCTTTAGCTCAATGTTTCTGGCGGGAGTCAGGAAGGCCACATCCCAATCTCCTTCTTGATTTTATTAAAATAAGTCTTGGGGCTTTCAGTAGCTTCTAGTATGGCAGGACATTAGCTTTATAAATACCTTCTGCAAGGAGAGGCTCCAGGAAGAACAGGGCAGGGGCCCTATGGGGAAAGACTGCTGGGAAGCACCAGGAAGGTGATTGAAATCATGCTGTCAACTACCCCTTGACCCCTTTCACAGGAAGTTTGTGGACAAATGATGTCTATGATGACCCATTAAGAAAGCACAAGTTTAAGGAAAGTCAGGAATGACAAAGCCAGAGCAGTTTGTTTTTAGCTGGAGAGGCAAGCCTCCCATCCAACATACCCATTATAAGTACACAAAAGAAAATGCTATGAGAGACTTTTCCACAGAAGAAGATATAGCCACCTGTCAAGTCTGAAGACAGTGCTGGCTGAGAATGAAGGACCTGTCTGCAACTGGGGTCTGAGTTGAGCATGCTTTTTTTTTCTTTATTTTGGGAATATTCATCTTTGGCTAGAGCCACAGAGGGAGCACACTGGCTCTGCCAAACCACTGATAGAGTACAAGGTGCCCTATAGAGATGTGTGTCCTTAGCATTTAGGGTTGGCCTTAGCTACAGAACTGAGGACTTGGTGAAAGAGCCTGGACGTGGCTTGGAGTCACTTCCCAGCAGGATGTTACTCTGGGAAATTCTCCATGCTCATAGTTTGGTGTTCTTTGCCTTTACCCTATATTACCTCTGTCTAGATATTGATCTTCCTTCTCTTCCCTGGTTAGAGGGTTGCAGGGCCTGCGACTATCCCTAGATGCTCAGATGTAAAGCCATTCTGATCCAGTCAGCAAGCTGAAGCCAGTGCCCAAGGATGAGTCTTGGAACCAATGCCTACTTGGGACTATGTCATCCATAGAGAACAAGAGATCCTGTTAGATGCTGCTCCATGGCACCAAGTGGCCATTCCAGCATCCACTCCTTCCTATAAGCAAGCAGCTGTAGGAGATACAGATCTCAATACTGGGTGGGACTTTGGAGACATCTTATGACCTAAAGCTGACTTTACTTTTTTGGACACCTTAATCTTTAGGGGATCCTCAGAAACTGAAATACCACTGTTGAGCATTTTACCTATTCCTTTTAAAGCTACTGAATGATTGTTGCAAAGAAGCATGGCATCTTAATATAAACTGTGAAGCCAAGAGCCAGACTGTGATGTGGAGAGAGCATTTCTTCTGACTCCACTTGGGTTAGGTACATGGTGACCCTGTGCTAACTGGAAAGTCAGAAATATTCCATTTGCTGTGTGAGGACAGTGCATAACTGAGGTTTGGTGCACACAAACGTGCATGTACGTTGGCATGAAGCAAAACATAGAAATAGAGGGATGAGTAGTTTCTGATCCTAGAAAAAGACTTGTTTCCTTCCTAGGACACAACTTTCTGTGAAACCGTCATTTTAGAAACAGTAGGTGATACATTCATCTTAATCTGAGTGGTAGTTCTATTTCCTCGATTGTTCATGGGAGTCTTATGTACTGAAATCTAGAATGTTGATGACCTTTATGTAATATCTTTTAATGTGACCAACTCCACACTGGCACGCATGGAGTAACTCCATATCTTAGCTCTGATGTCAAATTTTTGGGGATTTTTTTAGTATGAGCTAAGAGTTATGGGAGAGGGGAGTTATGGAAGGAATGGATGGATGTGCTTATGTATACACATTATAGTGACTCTGAATTCAAAGATACAAGACCCAGGGTGAATGAGATCTTGTCGGGATCTAAATGTTCGGCTCCAATGTTGTTCAAAAGTTGAAACTGAAAATATGGAAATGGCCCTTCTTAAAGGAGTAATAGTCACCTCCCCATTCATAACTAGCTTCTCATGGGTCATAAAACCCCATGATTTCCTTGAACTTTTGTGTAACTAGTTGAGTTGGGTTCCACAGGAGTGAGTCTTGGATAGGAGAATGTTTCAGGACCTGGGTGTTGAAAGGCTAGAAAAGAACTGTCCCATTTTAAGCTGTTATCTGGGAAAATCAAAGTGGATTCTGTTTTCTTTTTTTAAACAATAAAGCATGTTGGAGAAGGGCTGAAAGAATAGCTGAGGTGTGATAGAGGTTTTCCTGTGTTTGTATTTTCATGGAAATCTATGGAATCTTCACATCCCTTGAAGTACAGTCAAGTTTCTTAAACTGCTTGGGTGCAAATGATGATCTGCAGGGCTCAATGGCACAAAATGTGTGTGAGCCATGTATACTACTTCCACGCCTGTGTGCTGCTGCTGCTTCTGTGCTTAGATTCAGAGCAGCAGGCACTCTGTGGCTTAGATTCAGGCTGTGCTTAGATTCAGAGCAGCAGGCACTCTGTGGCTTACACTGGTGACTGGCTTTAATGGTGATGGCTTTCACTATTGCCGTTCCCCTTCTCAGCTTCATGAACTTCTGTATCTAGGAGTTGTTACTTGTAGAAGCCCATGAGTTTTTGTTCCTTGTTTCTTTTTATTATGGCTATTGGCTAGTGTCAAGCATTCCTCCTACCTAGAATGGTCATCATGGCCAGTATGGTTTTTTTAGGTTACCTCAGGGCTAAGCAGACAAACGAGGGAAGGCAGAGCCAGAAACGGAACTGAAGCTCAAAAAACACATCTCTTGATAAGCATGAGAAGGTACTTCTGATCAGTCTTACATTAAGGGCACATAACTACAGACAACCAGCACAGCTCTGCAGAATCCGGCTTATTTCCAGAACTGAAGCACTTGGCAGATACCCCTGAAGGAGATTATCATTGACTGAAGTTCTCCTTGCAAAGGAAGAAGGCCTCAGATCTTGCCATGTAATCAGAATTTGAAAAACTTACAAAAATGGTGACATGAAGACATTGTAGATTGAATACAAACCAAAATTATAAAGTTACTATAATTTGATGTATGTATTCTATGGCAACATTAGCAGTACAGGGTTGAATCTCATGTTTCCTCTTCTGGATATACACAGGCTAACATGGGTCAGGGCCCTCAGCTCAGATGTGCTTTTGTGTACTGAGAGAACTGAGGTCAGAGAGCAGAGGCTCTTTTCACTACAGAGGTGGCAGGATGAGAACTGCAGACAACTTAGGGAGAAGTTGATGTTTTCTAAAGGATGGGACGAATGTGTCACCACATTCATAAATGTACCAATGACTCTGCCACTGAACATGGGTTGGGAGGGGCAGCAGCACATGGCAACCTTTGATGTTTTATTAGACCTGTAAGGCTTGATACTTGAGAAGACACAGGAAAGTATGACACCCCATTGTCCAGACAGGTCAGTGCAGATGTGAGCCTTTAATGCTGGAGTTTCCTCCATGTGAGATTTTGATAAAACCCTCATCAAGTCAGCACTGACATAGGCCTGCCTAGGAAAATGACTTGGAGACTCTCCTTAGACTTTTTGTAGCTTACCTTGGCCACCCTACAGAGTTAAGAATGGTGTTAGCCTTCTTATAGAAGAGCCTGGATAAATTTTTTTACATCAGTTATGACTTTGATTGCATTAAATCTATTTTGAGTAGTAACAACATTCTGACAATATTCTAAATTCAAATAGACTTTTGTATTTCGACCAGGCAGTTTCTAAAGCCATTATCTAAGCCAAGTGTCTCATTCAGATAATAAACCCGAAGACTAACCTATAACTGTCTTGCTGAGGTAGCGTGTCTCTTAGGATTACCAGCTTTGAATCAATGTGGAAGATAAAGTAGAGTGCTGTGGAAAGAGCATAATTCAGCATCAGACATCTCTATTCACTGGCTGTGTTGCCTGGTATAAAATTCTTATTCTGAATCTGACATTTCATCTGTAAAGGACTAATGGTCTCTATGATTCTGAGTGCTAAAAACTATTCATGTGGTCTCTTAGGTCAACACCCAGCACAGAATAAGTATTCAATAGATAGAAGCTATTTTTCCATTCAATACAATTCTATTCAACATTCCACACCATTATGTTGTCAATTCTTTGCCAGATATTTGTATTACTGACCATTAGAATTCCTTTCACAAGATAATAAAACATATCCTCTTACCTAGATAAGAGCATACAACCTTACCAATTAAACCCTACCCTGTCTTTAAATTTAAATTTGTCAAGCTGATAGTAAGCATTTATGAAATGTCTTCTACTTCACAGGCCATGTGGCTGCTACCTTAGCCATTCCCTGTACTCAAATTAGTTTATCCAGTGGGCAGTAGCAGGCTTTTTAGATGACGATCATGAGATTCTAAGGAATGATAAACATGGCTTAGTATCCTATTGGTGAGTAGGTCTGAACCAAAGTCGGATAACATGTTGACATTTTTCCCAGTCTCACGCTAGATATTAAAATGATGCCATCCCATCTGATTGACTTAGGGTGCAATCCTTCGGGAAAGTAGGCCAGGTTGGGTCTCTGACTCTAGATAAGAGCATCTAATTTCTCTTGGTTATTCATTTCATTAAACAGTGTTGGGGCCCTTACTGTGAACAAGGACTGTGGGCACAAATTTGACCTTTAAGATGTTCATAGCCTATAGGCACAGGCATTCATGTGACTGCATGATCACAATAGTCTGTTTTTGGAAGGCCATGTAACACAAGTGGGACTTATGGATTCTCTGGGCATATTTTGCTTGATGTTTCACTGCATACTATAGTTGCACAGATGGTCAACAGGGAATGTCATTTCATATCATACAATAGTGCAGGTACATGACCTCCTGTGTCAGGAGGAGCAGCATGAAGAATTTGTGCCATAATGAACAGTACACAGTCCTCAAGCACCATTGAATCTGGGCCCTCCATACTACAAATGGTCAGTCCCAGTCTGGATGTGCTTAGTGCTTAGGAGAGGGTTCTAGCCACTGTGGGATAGAGATCTCCATGGTGGAGAAGCTTTCTGTGGAGATACTTCACGACTGAAAGTGGTTTTGCTTACTTGGATCCTTTCAGGGTCATACTTGGGTAGAGACTGAAATGTTGGCATTTTATATCCTCTCTCAAAAAAGTGTTTGAGGGTCATTCAAAGAAGCCTAATGGCATCTCCTTAGTAAAAGTGAACTGTGAAACTAAGAGCCAGATTGCCTGTGCAGCTAATAGCACTTTTATTTCCATCTGGGGCATGAGTGCTGGGAAACATTTTGTAAATACTAGGTGCTAATTGCAAGGCCTAGAGGAAGGTTGATTGGTGCCTCATAGCCAGGGCATAGTGCTGACATCCTGTGTTCACACAAACCGTGTGTAGGGCATCTGAAGACAAAGATAAATCTTCAAATGAATCATGTCTGATCCTAGAAGGACACTGGCTCTGTCCTAGAAGGAAGTGATCTGTTAAATCTTTCCTGATCACACTGAAAATAGCAGGTGAAGCTTTCTTAGGCTGTGAGGGTCACACTTCCCTGGTTCTCATGGAAGTCTCATGGGTGAACTGGACTCTGGAAACATCATGGGCTTCAGATCCTGTCACTGTCCTCTAGCAAGGTCTTCTCTGCAATGGCATGCATGTTGCCTCTGAACGTCTCAATTGTTTGGGGAAAGTTCGAGCATGAGATGAGAACTATGGGAGAGTGGAGTGGCTACAGGGAGGCCCTATTTATATAAATACATATATACAGTCTAGTTACTCTGATTTTAATGACCCCGGAGGCTGAGTGCTCTGGAGGGCTAGACTCACGACCTCAGTGAGTCCCTGTGCCCAGGTCGGGATGTTGGCTCCAATGTCTTCAGTATGGTTTTACCAAACC
Source organism: Plecturocebus donacophilus (assembly GCA_004027715.1). Taxonomy (NCBI): domain Eukaryota; kingdom Metazoa; phylum Chordata; class Mammalia; order Primates; family Pitheciidae; genus Plecturocebus; species Plecturocebus donacophilus. The sequence continues at coordinate 30,956 of PVKP010002967.1, read as the reverse complement.
AGCTTCCTCAATCTAAAAAATGAGAAATACAGAAATGTGTTTAGAGATCTAGGAATCCCCACTCCCTAAATGACACTGAGCTTTTGTTGAGTCCTACTGAAAAGCTTGTCAAATTGCTCTGAGTTGCATCAGAAGTGAATCTTGGCTGGTAGAATGAGAAGTGAAGGGAACTTGCTCACACTTGGCTTTTCTATAGGAACACTGGAGAGGCCTTGTGATGATACCCATGAGTCTGATGGGAAAACTTGGTCAGCTGGGATGGGATTGAGACTTTCCTGTGTTACACTTAGCAAATATATGTAGACACAATGGTTGCAGTTTGCAAGGGTTCCAAAAATTCACCAACGTCCTCACTGCAGGGTGCAAAACTTGTTCTAAAGACTTTAAGGGCAACCAGTAGTGTGCGTTAGTGATGTCACAGATTACCTAAACCTTTCATTCCTGTGTACTTTGACTTGTGTGCTTGTAACAGGCACTGTGTGAGTAAGCAAAGGTGACTGGCACTAATGGTGATGTCTTAAACTATCACTTTTCTCAGCTTCTGCATCTAGAACTTACCCCATTGTGGATGGAACTTTCATTCTTGATTTTACTCTTCAAAAGTGATTTGTATACACAAGTAATGTTTTCCCTGAGCCCTGACTCTGTTGTAAAATTGAACTGGCTTGTCCTGACCTAGGTTCTATTGAGCCACATCATAAGTGATGGGACAGGAATCAAGGAGGGGGGTTGGCTTCTCCAGATGGTGAAGAGTCGCCACTGGATAATACTCTGATGGGGCATTGATTTTTTTCTTAAGGCGGGGACACATAAGATGGCCATGGGTGGAGCTTAAACATCCATTGTGAACACGAAATCCCAGTGAGTAATGAGAGCTCCCTGTTCTGTGCTTGTTCGCATGAACAACTATATTCCCAAGTGTCCCAGAGAAACAGCCAGGCCTGTCTTCCATGCTGCCTTATTTCCTGAGATCTCAGTACTGGGCAGACACATGGTGCCTTCTTGGTGGAAATAAACCAGTATATCCAGGGGAAAATCTTATAAAACTGTCTGCACCTTCTCATCTATATATCGAGGTTAACGTAAATGTAGACTACCAGCACAGGTCTATAGACTTCATTCTTCTATTCAGGAAAGAGAAGCAGGTGCCCTGAAAGACACCATCTACTGAGTTTTTGGTGGCAGAGGAAGGAATTCTTGTAAGTACTTGCCTACTTATGTTCCCATGACTGTGCTTGCAAAAATGCTGATACCCCATTTAACCCCTTGGTGCACTAAATCACAATTTCTTAAATCCTCTGGATAAATTGGATATATTAGTCTCCTATGGCAACATTAGCAGGTCAGGATTGAATCCTGCAATTCCCTTTCTGGGTGTACCCAAGTTAGCATGGTCAGCTCTGCAGGTTCAGGGCTCCTCAAGAGCAGCTCAACCCTTAGCTCAGATGTACTTTTGTGTAATGAGAAGGTGGTCAGAGCAGTGACTTCTTAATGACTACATTGGGTCCAGGATGAAGAAAGGAAGACAAATTGGAAGAGGTAAAACTTAAGAAATGGAAGGATGGTGGGTCACAGCTATCTAGCCCAGAATGTTGGAAGGGGTAGAGCTTGGCAACTTTTGCTGACACGAGATACACCAGGCCATTAAGACTTGATATGTGAGAGGAAAAATGAGGGAGTGTCATTCCATTGTCCAGGACAGGCCAGTGCAGATGTGATCTTTGAACTGTGCAGTTTCCTCATTACAAAGGCTGACCCAAGCCTGTCTAGGGAGACAACTCACACAGTCTCCTCACTTTCTGTGGCTGTCTCAAAGTCAAGTGAAATGTGGAAATATTGTCATAGAATAGCCCTTACGTTTGGGACTCTATATTGACTGAGGGAGTTAAGAGATAATAGGCAGGTATTGTGATATTGTGACTAAATTGATAGAAAGCAATAAAACATGGGTGAGACACGAAGCCCAGAACTTCTGTTTCAAAGTGCCCCACATGCATTTAACTCACGTGGACATTCTACCTAGCCAGTGTGTGAGAAGCGATCAAAGGAAGCTGTGAACTGGGGAAGCTTTTGGGCCCTCTAATGAGATGAAGATAATGGAGATGACTATCTTCTGGTCCTAGATTTATGTTTACTACAGCCAAGAGTGTCACTTGGGTTGCCACATCTAACCCCATCACTACAGTTGAGCCACATATACAATGCTCATCCCAGGTAAAGAGTGGCAGTAGAAGTTATCTCAACTGTGTCTAAGAGGCTGGGTTCTAGAAGTATCTGCTTTCTTTTCTTCAACTAGCTGCAGAAGCTAAGACCGTGTTGGCAGCATCTCCTCCCTTCAAATACCTAAGGGTAGGAGAGGCTTGCCTGTCTCTGCTCCATCTGGGCTCTTATTCCTGAAGCCAGAGGGTCATGTTTCTTTACTGTACAATATCTTCCAAAGCTGGGAATAAGGAGTTTGATGGGTAGAGAGTTTCGATCAGGATGATAAAGCTTTGGAGAGGGAGAGTGGCAATGGTTGTACAACATTAAGTGTGCCACTGAGTTGTACACTTGAATGCTTCAGGTGGTGAATTTTGTCACGCATAGTTTGACAAAAATGTTAATTTTAAAAACCTTTTGAAACTATCTCTTAGATCTTACACAGGATAAGGCCAGAAGCTAATGGGAGTCCTCTATGATTTGGTCAATCCTTGCTTTCTGGACACATTTTCAAAACAGCTTTAGTTGTCTTCAAATGTGCCACTTCTAAGAGCCAAGTGCCTCCTTAATGGGTTGTAAATAAAAGAACTGTATTTCACTTGGTCCCCTTCTTCCTTGTTCTTGACAGCCTTATTCTAAAGCTAGTTTGTCTTAAGCTTACTCAGCACTTAACAAGTACCTGGATGACGAATGGAATGAAGACCAGACACAGTAGTAGTTAGAGGAACCACAGAGATTAAGGAAGTGTTAGGCTGGAGTTCATCTGGGAAAAGTTGGGCCACCTGCTAGAAATTTCTCTGCGAAAAGGTTTCTTGCCATGCTGGAAAGATTTACCCAACAGAATATTTACCCAACTGTTAAACTGCTGTTTGAGTTTTTGGGCAGGGCATAATTATCCTTAAAAAAAAAAAAAATTTAGGGATCTGTGTCATCTGATGTCACCAAGAACATTGGTTTGTGACTTAATGGCAGGCTGGGTAGTAAGTGTTCTTGGGTCAGCCTGGGAAGTGTGAAAATAGCTTTATACTGACAAACCCTGTTCTCACCTCATGGCAGAGAAGAGCAGCTGTGTGGACAGTGGTCTAAGACTTCTAGCCAGACAACAAGCAGTTTAAAACACCATATTGTGAATCACTTCAACAAAAGGGTTAATAAGATCTGCAACCTACAGATTCCATTAAAGGAAGGGATTATAAAACTGAAGGCTGTGGGGTGATAAGGGTTGAAAGAAGATATAAGTTTTTAGTCCCTAGAAAGACAACTTACCTTCACAGAAAGCTTATAAACCAGTGGTGCTCGTGAGTGGAGGGTTTATATTTTCTCCTTGCCTGAGAAATAGCAGGACTGTCTGCTTGGTCTGGTTGGTTAATAGAACCAACATATCATCTGCCATGGGATGCTCAATTGATGCACTAAACTGGTTATTTGACTATTGGGTAAGGAGTTTAAAACTCTAAATACGATTCATTTTACTGATTCAGTTAACTTATTTCCTGTGTGCTTAAGATGCATATTTTCTGCTTTTGAAGTTAATCCTCTGCATGTTGACTTACAGTTCTCTTCAAATATGGAAAAAACTGTGGTCAATATTTCAGATTTTCCCACCTCTTCTCTCTCCAGATACTCCAGTAGTGCATCTCTTAGGCTATTTAGAGTATATCCACAATTTCTATTCCTTTCATATCTATTTTTCTTTCTACATTACTTGGTATTAGGTAGTCCCTTACAGCAACATTAAATGAACTAAGACATAAACATGATTCCTACAGAGACCTGCTAGCACCTTCTTGGTTAAAAATAGTGTTGAAGGCAAGAGCCAGATTGAGCTGATGCCAGCTTTTCTAGTTCTGCTTAGAGGTTGGATATGGGGTGACTGTTGAAAAACCCCTGATTTCAAGATGACAAAAGTTCCATTGGCTCTATGGGATGACTACATAATTGAGGTTTTGGGCACACTAACATGCAGTTACGTTGACCTAAAGGCAAAAAGTAGAAACACAGGAATGAGTAGTCTGGCCCTAGAAAAAAATATTCACTGCTTCCCGGAAACATTTTTCTGTGAAATCCCTCATTCTAGAAGTAGCAGATGGTACATTCATCTTAGATAAACTGTGCCTGTCCCATTTCTCTTTAATGTGTGAATTAATCTATAACCTTCATGAACTTTGGACAATATTACCTTGCTCTAGTGTGGCCTTCTGTGCACTGGTAGGGTATACTTGGCTCTGAACATCAAATACCTAGGGATTTCTTTTTTTTTTTTTTCTTTTTGGGACAAAGTCTCGCTCTATCACCAGGCTGGAGTGCAGCGGTGCAATTCCAGCTCACTGCAACTTCCGTTTTCCAGTTTCAAGCGATTCTCCTGCCTCAGCCTCCTGAGTAGCTGGGACTACAGGCACACACCACCACGCCCGGCTAAATAAATACCTAGGGATTTCTAAGTATGAGTTAACAAGAGTTATAGAAATGCCTGTGTGTATGTATTCACGTATTCTGGTAATTCCGAATTCAAAGACTCAGGACCCCAGATGCATGACAGGTAAAAGGCACACCCAGAATGAAGTCTTCTGTTAGGATCTGAATGTTGGCACTAACGTTCTCAGGGTGGTGTGATCAAACGACCTTCTTCAAAAAGTAGAAATACAGAAATAACTTTGACAGTCATGGTCCAGAACACATTCTCTCCCCCATTATCATTTAGTACATGTCAGCCTCTGAGTCATGGAAAGCAGGTGTTCATGGAGGACTGTATAATAAGTTGAACTAGATTAACGAGTGAGCCTTGGATGAGAATATTTCAGGGCTTGAGGTGAGAAAGTAAGAATTTTCCTCATCTTGGGTCTATTCTCCAACACTTAGAATTGTTAGGAAAGGCGATGTTGGAGAAGGGCCTTGTGAGTCCCATGAGACCAATGGGGAGATGAATCTACTGAGATGCCACTGAGGGTTTCCTGACTGGCAACAGATGTGTTGAAACACATGGCTGGAAAACTGGCTAAAAAAAAATTCAAGTTTCTCTAAAGGCTTAATGGGCACAAAGCAGTGTGCACAGCCGTGTCACATGTCACCTAATCCTTCCAATCCTACGTGCTTCTATTTATAGTCAGAGCAGCAGGCATGCCAAGCACAGGTGACTGGTATTAAGTGATATCCTAAGTAATTTTGTTTACATTTCTGGGCTCTAGAATGTGCTTTGTGGAGAAACCCATGAGATTTGCTCCAGGTTTCACTTTCAAAGGTATTAAATACACCAAAAATGTCTCCTTCAATCCTGTAACGAAGCCACAGCTCATATGAAGAAATGGTTTGTTCTAACCTAGGACCTATTTAGCCAGATAATAAAGGTGATGGGGGAAAGAGGACAGGATTCAAGGACTATCAAGCTTGGATTTTTTTTTTTTGACCCAATTGAATTGGTTAGTTCTCACCTAAGTTCTGTCAAGCCAAATAAGTGATGGTACATAATGAAAAATAATTTTTCCGGAAGTGAAAGGATTTGGGTAGTCACCCATTGGATGTTCTCATGGAGATCAAGTCTGGGACAATCTGGCTGTGGATAGAGCTCAAGTAGCCATTATGAAGGTTAAAATCTTGACAGGCAGCAGGCACTCAGCATTCCGTGAATACTCAAGGCCAGTTATAGCCCCGCAAGTGGCCCAGAGATGGCACCCAGGCCAATCCCCCATGTTGTTTTGTGTCTGCTTCCTGAGATCTGTTGAAGTGAAAGATTGGGGATGAAACTCGCAGAAGACAACCCTGCTCCTTCTGAACCACAGTTCTCTGTCCAGGAGAGAAATGTTTAGAGATGTGAAGGAAAATGCTTCTAGTTTTATGCCAAGGTCCTTATAAGTATGTTACATGCATAGGTTGATATAACCTGGTTTATTTCTAAAACAGACTCGGGAGAAAGAAGCAGGTTTACCCCATGATATGATCATGCTGTCTGTATCTGTACAAGCTGCATCACAGACAAATTCTGGTTGCAGAGGAAGGATTTCCAAAGCTATTTCCTATGTTTACGCAAAGTACTTATAAAAATGCTGACATCCCAGTGGATTTAGAAAATTATTTTGATGTAAATTTTCCAAAGTATCCTTTACCAGACAAACTGGATATATGGGTTTCCTTTGGAAAAATTAGCAGTGGAGGGTTGAATCTTACACTTCCCTTTTTTGGACTCGCCCAGGTCGGCATGGTCAGGTCTATAGGCTCAGGGATCCTTGGGGCCAGCTTTAAAGTCAACTGGGATTGTACTTCTTTGTGGGGGGAAGATGTGAGTATAGAGTCTCTTTGACTCTGTAGCAACCAGGATGGGAGAACGGTGGACAACCTGAAGAAAGGGAATGGTTTAGAAAGGAGTGGGACAAATGGGGTCATATGTCCGAAGTGAAATGTGCAGCAACTGCTTTGACATTGAGCGTGGGTTGGGAGGGACAGCACTTGACACTTTCTTTGCTGACCTGGAATATGATAGGCCAACTAGACTTTATGTGAAAGAAGCTGAGAAAGGTGACACCCATTGCCTAGAACAGGTCAATATAGATAGCCTTTATCTTTAGGATCTTATGTAAGTCTTATACTGAGGAGAATCTAAGGTCTAGGATGATCTTGTCCTGCCTAGGAAAATAGTTCGGGCTGTTTACTCACAGCTTCTGCAGTTCCTTGGCTAAGCTACAGACTTAAGATAAATGTGGAATATGGTGCCAGTGTCTTTATGGAACAGCCCCTCACTGCTGTGTTTGCAGGGATTTCACTGGATCTGTAGATCACTTTGGGGAGTAGACATTTTGACAATATTGACTCAAAAACCTTTCAGCAGCAACTCAAGCCTGGGCCAGGTTGTTCCTGAAATCATAATCTAGGTTAAGTCTTGGATTCCAATAATAATCCTAAAGCCCATCAGTGGTGTCGTTCAAAGGTCTTGTGACCATGGGCTTACCGGTGTTGAATCGATGAGGATAGAAAGTGCTGTGAGAAAACCACAATTCGTCAGCTTCACTTCCCATATGCTGGCTGGAACAAAACTTAATCTTTCTGAATCTGATACCTGACCTGTAAAAATGGGCTAATTGCTTTATGATACTGTGACAACTTAGGGATGATTCATGTGGTATACATAGGTTAATCCCCGAAATAAGCATCTAACAAGCTATTTTGCCATCTAGTAAGTTATTGGCACTACACACGTCATTAAATTTTTGCCAAGGATGTCTTACTAATGATGAAAAACAGTTCCTTTCATAATAAAATATAAACACATCCTCATGTCTATATAAAAAGCTTATAACCTTACTATTGGGATCCTAGCCTGTCTTTGAATTTGAACTGTTTATGCAGTGCCTTCTATGCCACAGGCTATGTGCCAGCCACCCTAAATACTTTTCATATTCAACTCTGACACTCAAATTGGTTTTTCCAGTGGACAGTAGCATGTTCCTCAGATGAGGATGAGATCTAGGAATGATAAAACCATGGTTCTTCATAGCCTGTTGGTGAATCACAAGCCAAACTGAAGTCTTCTGACACCTTAATGTTTTTGCCACTCTCACATACTAGGCATAAAAATGATGCTGGTGACTCCTTAGGATTGAGTGACTCAGGCTGCAAAGCTTTGGGGAAGTGGGGGGGGGCAAGTTTGACTCTAGAACAAAGCACTTCGAACCAATTTCTCAGGATCATTCATCTTTCATTAAGCAGCGATGGGAGCCCATGCTGTGACTAAGGACTGAGGACATGAACATGATCTTCTAAGGTATTCATAGTCTATACAGGAGGAGCAGACACAAGTAACTGAACAGTCACAGTATGGTCTGAAATCCTTAAAATACCCACCCACCTGCAAGGTGCATTGGGACATAGGGAAGGTGATTCTTTAGTTGAAACCTGAAAGTTAAGGGGCTGCATAATTGGACACCATGGTGAAGGATTTGTATAAAGCAAAAAAGTGTGAATCTTTAGAGAACTAGAAGAACAATACATCTGACTGGAAAGTTGCTGGGCCTGGGGACTCCTCCTAAGACTGGTATAAAGCCATTTTGCTGGAGTCAGCAAGCTAAAATTGATACCCAAGCATGACTGTGAATCAACAATTGTTTTGAAGCTATATTCTGCATAGTTAACAAGGGTGTTCAGTAAACATTAGCTTGGACCTAATGGCCACTATTTCAATGCCTCAGCAGGATACTAAATGGAATTCTGGCAAGAGAACAGACTTCCATATCTGTTCTTAATTTTAAGATGGTCTAAGGAGGTAGAATAAATCCTGAGAACCAAAGAACGAAGCCCACTGGAAGTTTAAGATGGGTAGGAGACCAGTTTTTCCAGTTTGAGTATCCAAGCCATGATCAAATGTTCTAACCCTTTCAGTTTATATAAGTGCACAGCAACACTCCTGTTTTTATTTTTTATTTTTTTATTTTTGAAAGGAAGAGTGAAAGAAAATGAAGAGAAAGAGGGAGAGAGAAATGGAACTGAGATCTGGAACAAGTAAACTTAACAAATATTTACAGAACTCTCCACCCCAAATCCACAAAACATACATTTTTCTCAGTATCACATTACACCTATTTTAAAAGTGACCACATAATTGGAAGTAAATCACAGCAACACTTCTAAAGAATTCTAGATCTCTTGGCATTGAATTGTTAGTTACCTACTTACATGCCTGCTGGCTTGGCTAAACTGTGGTTTTCTCATGGGAATAGTAGGTTCCTTAATACATGTCTGCTGAACTGAATCAAACTTCTTCCTGCTTCCAACATTCCTTTCAGACTCCTGAGGCTGCAGCCACCTCTTAGGAACTTCTGAAATGGGACCCAATCAGGATTGGTTGGAGCATCAGGAAAGAAAGACAACACATAACTTAGAGCTACTCTCCAAATCAGGAGGTCTATGCCTGCCTCCTGGCACCCACAGACACTGGGAAGGTGAGAAGGGCAAAAAGGATTTCAGTCATCAACCATGTATTTTACCCTTAATCTAACAAGTCAGTATACTAACAATCAACGCCACCCCCATTGCTTGGTGGGGAAAAAAGAAGGGTGGGGGAAGGAAAGGAATAGCATCTCCTTTCTTTTCATCTTTGAAACACTTACTCTTAAAACACATCTGCTAGATCTAATTGGATACTTTCAAATACAGATACTGTTCTCATTTTACACATGGGGCCATTGAGAAGTAGGCTGCTTACATATATATCTTGCATAAAGCTCACATACATACTGGCTTGATTTTTGGATGCCTTTAACTCTCAGCTTGATGCCCTTTCCTGTATCTTACTGGTTGAGAAATGGCTTAAATTTACATGTCTGGTGGTTCATTCAAATGCAATAAATTGTCTGAAGATCAATTTTAATTAAAGCTGTCTTTGCCCCAAGAGGAAAATAACATGCAGTTGCAGGTGTACGGACTGAAAATTAGATCTAATTACTCTAGCCATGTAAGAGCTATGTAAATTTGTGCAATTTGCCTTATCTCTTAAGCCTCAGTTCCCTTATCTACAAAGTGGGGGAAAGGGATCATGTACTCCTAATGGTTTTAAGGATATTATAAAAAAAAAAAAAAAAAAAACTTGAAATACAGCCTGAACTTACTTACAGCAGCCTGGTCTGATATTCCAAATTATAATCACTTGAATACGTGAAAACATGAGATCATCAGCAAAATCCACAGCTCCAACTGTGGACTTTGTCCTTAATCGTTAAAATCTTTCAAAAACTTACTATAGATGAAGAAATTAAAGTAGAGTTTTGGTTTTGGTTTAAATAATTGACTTCTTACTATGTGGCAACCATTGTATAAGGTGCTGCTCATACAATACCTCTAATGCTTCCAGAAAACACGAATAGACAAGTAGGTCTTTACAAGTGAAATGAGCTTCCAAAGTCCATGTAGCTAGGAAGTGGCAGAATAGAAATTAAAATCAGTTGGGATTTTTTTCTCCATAACATCAAGAACAACTGAATAAACATTATGCAGTAATGAATGAAGCTCTTACTTTCCTCCTCGCCATGAAATGAGTTCTGTTGAGCTCAAGACCCAATGTGGGAAGAGTTTGCATGAGCAAGCTTCCTTTGAACATCAGGAGACACCTCACACTACATCACACAGCTGGCCCTCCTTTATTATGTTCCAGCTGATGAAACCACTGAGGCTCCCTCGTCTATAATGGAGTGTTTCAATTTGGGTACAGAATGAGAGATGCAGGCTTCCTCTTCTCCTCCAGAATCTTAATGCAGACTGCTGCACAAAGCTTCCATTAAGAGGACGGTTCACATTTTTCTTCCTGGGTTTGCCAAATAGAAGAGCAGAATCTTTCATTCTCGGAGGTAACTGATACCAGCACTTCACAATTCAATTCAGTAGATACTTAGGGATCTCCTACTTTGTGAAAGAACCTGAACTAGGTATTGCAGGACACTCAGATAATACATGGTTGTATTGTAATGTATACAGTTGTCACAATGTTGAGTAATTAGTAATGGTTCCAGTGTTGAAGTTAAAAATGAGAGTAACAAAATAGTCATCCTTCACTATCTGTGGCAGATGGGTTTCAGAACATCTCAATTTTTATAATGCTCAAGGTATGAAGTCACCCTGCAAAATCCACATAGGTATAAAAGCCAGCCCTCTACATACATAGATTTGGCATCCTTCAAATACTGTCTTGTGTTTTTAAGAGACAGGGCCTCACTCTGTCACCCAGGCTGGAGTGCAGTGGTGTGACCATGGCTCACTGCAGCCTTGAGCTCCTGGGCTCAAGCAAGCCTCCTGCCTCAGCCTCCTGAGTAGCTAGGACTGCAGGCATGTACCACCATGCCTGGTTAATTACTTTTTCTGGATATGCTCTTACTATGTTACCCAGACTGGTCCAAAAATTCCTGGCCTCAAGCAACAGCCTCCCAAGTCACTGGGGTTACAGGCATGAGCCACTGTGCTCAGCTCCAATATATTTTCAATTCATATTTGCTTGACAGAAACTTGCATGTAATCAAGCCCAGCATAGTTCAAAAAGGGTCAACTGTCTATCATGTTTAAAGACATTTTCTGGTGGATATGACTGGATCTCAAACACAGAACCTCTAATTCTCAACCCTAAGTACATCCCATTATTCATGTTTAAGAGCTCACACTACAACTATGTCTCACTCTAATGCTTTCTGGGACTTTTTCACATAACAGAGCCATGAACCCCTAAGCCCATGCTGAATTTCCAGCATGTGCAAGGCACCAAGGGTTTGAAGATAAACATATTGCTTCTGTCCTAAAGAACATTAATTCTGTGCCTTCTGATAGATGGTCCACATTGATATCAAGGATTTATGGATAGTTTGGTGATGTGTTTGAAAATGGATTCCCATAGGAAAACAAAATTCCTTAAAATGTACATATATGAAATGTATTCATAGCCTACATTTTCTGCAGTGAAGTTCTAGCCTATAGGGCTCCTTCAGAACCACAGACAGTTCTCAAGGAAAGCCAGATCAGATCCAGATGTCCTTGTGGGTTCAGGACTCCACTTCATAACTTACCTTTTAATGTCATCTGTATAGCCCATTGTGTATTTATCAATTCCCACCAGTTTGATACTATGGGCATTTCATTACTGCACAAACTCTTGAGCATATTGTACTGAGTCACACACACTCATCTCTCTACCTCAGCCCCTTTAATGTCATGCCTGACATTGCTAAAATAGTGTTTGACCTATTAACAAGTGAGTGGATTCCAGAGAACAAAACCAGTGTCGCATTCCAAAAGCAAGTTCAGAGCAACATAATCATAGTTCGTATACTACATTGGAATGACTCAAACCCATGTCTGAAAGCCAGACTCAGACTTACAGGGAGGAATTTCTGGGTCCCTACTTAATGAGACAATGGTATATCTATGTGGGAATTAAAGATACCTCCCCTGTGGATGAGTATTTGTAAATGACTATGTGGGTGGATGAATTAAAATTCCTGCCTCAGGGAAAGTAAGGATCAGGGAAGCTCAATTCTCGTTAATATTTCCTGAGATATGTGACCAGATTAAACAAACATATGCCATAGCTTGACTTTGGGGACTACCAGGAGAGAATGCTTTACGCAGCTCTGAGAAGCATCGCTTCAGCCTATGGAGTCTACGGCGAGAGGGGCACAGGCCCAAATCCTGGCTTTGTTCTCTACTGTTTGTGTTGCTTTGCGTAAGTCACCCGGCCGCTCTGAAATCATAGCCTCCTTTGTTGAGGTGGATGACAAACTCTCCTGCATACTCAATAGAATGAAAGGAGAAAGCATATGTGGAAATAGTTACAACAGAACAGGCATCAGTATTTTCAGACCCAAGACAAATATAGAATTAGAAATGTATTTGTGCTTATGGAAAGATGACTAGATTGATTGATCTCCAGATCTGAAAAGTTATGTATTGAGATTTTTTTTTCCAGCATTATTCATCGCAGCAGAATATCCAGCACCTATTCCAGCATTGTTTCTCACAGTAGAATATCCAGTGCCTATTGCCTATGGCAGTGGCATTGGTGCTGTAAACTTGCAGTGTGGCTGCCTGTCTCATTCACTCACTGTCTCTGCTCCCTGAGATCATCTTCCACGTCAGCCACATGTACCAGAGGACTTGTCCTTGGCTCTGCTTTTGTGGGGATCTAAATTAAAAAGGACACCTGTGACTTCTGCTTTCAGCTCCAAAATGTTAAAGATCTTGAATTTCATGCTTTTATCTTTATAAGAAAAAGCAAAAAATCTGAGACAGGTATTTGATACCTTTTGGAGAGCTAAGTTTGCAGTGCAATTCCCACCCTGAAATCTGGAGAGACGGGCAAATCCAGAGTCTCAACTAAAGCCTTTCTACTTGAAGTAGAAGCTACTGGAGTCATAAACTGGTAGGAGTTGTGACAATTTTAATAAACTGCTGGGAGCTGAATATGGATTAGCATGAGGGACAAACTCCAGGGACCCCCACACTTTGGGGGGCTTCACTTCCAGGAACTCCACCAGGTTCTCAGTGGAGATCCAAGAAAGATTCCCTCCTTGGCTCTGGCAACGGGGTGGAAGAGTAATCATGTGAAATAAATCCAGAGCCTTTCCCCTAACAAAGGTCTTCTCCCAGAGCCATGCGGGAGGATATGCCTCTCCAGCTGTCCTGTGTCACCCAAGGTTGGAGGGCTATACAAGAAGAAAAACTTGTGGAGATTGCAGGCCAGAGAAACCCACTAAACAAGTGACATTCAATTGGAAGATTGTAGGGCATTCTCTCTTCCATATCTTACCACCACAGCAACAAAGCCCCAGTAAAGTAATAATGGATTAGAGCTGAAAGAGCTTCAAGACAGATTGTCATGAGCAAGAATAAGTAGGGAAGCCCAAAGTCAAGAAACAAAAATGACATTAGAAGAATTTGAAGCCTCTAGCACCTGCAGCAACATCAAACACTAAAGGTCAAATGTTAGCCAGGTTACCACAAGTCCTTACGCTAGAGATGGATGTACCTTAGTTTCTATGACCTTAAATACCATATCCAGCTTTAAACAATAACAAAGACACAAGTTGGGTCCAATGGTAAAGTCTGAAAAGAAAAAAATTAGATCCAGATTAGAATCCTATGACAGATGTTGGAATTATCAAATCTATAAACAGCTGAATATTTGAAGAGCTTGATTAACTGAGAGTTGGTTTCTCTCCTTGAAATTCACATGTTGAAGCTAGAATAACCCTCAGATCCTCAGATTGGCTGTCTGTGAAGATACTCATGATGAAATGTGGTCATGAGGGCATGCCTAACTCAATGGGATTAGTGTCTCAGAAGACAAAAAGCTCATATTTTTCCTTTGTCCCCAGGAGTGCTCAGAAGAAAGGCCATAGGAGGGCAAAGCATCTCTCTACAAGCTAGGAAGAGCCCCCATCAGAAGTTGTCTGGAGCTTCTGTCTTGGACTTTCCAGACTCTAGAACTGAGAGAAAGTAAATTCCTATTGTTCAAGCAACTTTGTCTATGGAATATTGTTTTGGAAGCTTGAGCCAGACTGATATAGGCTCTAATTTTTTTTAAAAAAGGGACAAATATAAGAACAGATGGGTAATGTAAGCTGAGAAATGGAAATTCTAAGAATCAATCACAAATGTTCAAAATCCAAATAACAGAGGGGGAGAATGCCTTTGAGCTCATCAGTTGATTTGATACAGCCAGGAAAATCAATAAGCTTTTGAATATAGGTCAATAGAAACTTCCCAAACTAAAACACAAAGAGAAAAAATAAAAATAGAACATTATATCCAAGAACAGTGGGACAACTTGTATAAGATGTGATGTGTGCATGTGTAACTAGAATATTTAGAACAGAAGGAATACTTAATGGCTAAAAGATTTCCAAAATACCAAAGCTAGAAAGCTCAATACCAAATGTAATATACACCTAAAAACTAGATAGAGGCATATCATGTTACAACTTCAAGAAACTAGAGACATAGAGGAAATACTGACAGAAGCCAGGGTGGAAGGGGCCAGAGGAGAGGAGGTTAGCAGAGCCTAATGATACTGAAACAAAAACTGGGAAGAATTACTTAGAGAAATAAAAGTTCTCATAAATCATAAAACCAACTATGTTGCTATGGTTTTTATCTCTCAAAGTTCACATGTTAAACTTAATTCCTAATGTAACAGTGTTGAGAGGTAGGATCTTTAAGAGATGACAGAACCACTAGGGCTTAATTAATCCATAATGAATGGATCAATACTATTGGGAATGGGTTAGTTACTGCAAGAGTGAGTTTGTCCCTGTCTACCTCCATCTTGCAGTCTCTTACCCTTTTGCCTTAGGTTGATGCAATAAGGCTCTCACCAGATGGTGGCATGTTGATACTGAATTTCCTAGTCTCCAAAACTGAAATTTTTCTTTATAAACTACCCAGTCTGTAGTATCTTGTTACAGCAACACAAAACAGACTAAGGAAGTGGGGCTGTTACTTGAACAAATCAAAAACATGGAAGTGTAACTAAGGTACAGGCCACATATCTCTTGAAAGCCAATATTGAAGAGACAAGCTTTTGGAAAAAGTTAGCTGTATTCGTGAAGCCAGCAACCTAGAAGAGGCAAAGAACTCATGTTTAAAGACTACTTCTCCAAGCTGTATGTCTGGACCTGGATTTCTTAAAGGAAATTAAAGGAGGGAGAACAAATGAACAAAGCGTTTCTGTGAAACAGTTGGCAGTTAATCATTGCCTTCTTGGTCAATGTCTTGTGGCCTTTTGCAGGCGCCATCAGGCTGTTCTTCTCAGGCTGGTCAGCCCATTCCCAAAGTTCTTGATCAGCGTATCTTTTATCTCTGAAGGTCCTATTTTCCTGAGGCTGCTTTTTAACCTACAAACTCAAGCAAAGCAATAATATAGAAGCAAACAAGCTCTTCTGTTACAGAAGCAGCTCTGAAACTGGGTAATGGTCGAGGCTGGTAGAATTTGGAGGAGCAGGCTAGAAAAACCCTCGATTGGCCTGAATGGAGTAGTAAGCGAGGTTCTGGTGAAGGCTTCGACAAATGAGAAACAAGCATTGAAACCTGGAGTAAAGGCTATTCTTACAAAGTTGTAAAGAACTTTACTGGGTTGTATCCACGTGCGAGAGTTTGATGAAAGGTGGACTCTCCGAGCAATGAACTACGATATCTGGAAGTTTTCAAGCAGCATATTGAAGGAGATTGTGGCTACTTCTGATAGCATGTAGTAAGATGAGAGTTAAAATCTTTTAACTTATGTTTTCTACAGAAATGGCCTGTGTTACCCCATCTGGTCTGGAACTCCTGGGCTCAAGTGGTCTTTCTGCCTCAGCCTCCCAGAGTGTTGGGACTATGCCATGAGCCATTGTGCCTGGCCAGAATTTATAATTTTAAAGAGAAGCAAAACAAACTCTTTGTACCCTGGCTATGTAAACAGTAAGAAGCATCTTTGGGAGAACAAACCAAGTCTGTAGTCGAGGAACCATTTGCTGATGAGACTATTAGGGGGAAAAGAAAGCCAAATGCTATCCATCATGATATGACGGGAGAGTAACTGAAGGCATTTTGGAGATTTTTGAGATGACTCTCAGCATCAGAGGAGCTCTAGGAGGGCAGAATGGTTTCAGTGGTTACGCCAAAGGCTCCCTCCACTGGCTTGCTGCCTGGGGCCACCGTGGGCTTCTGCCTGCATTTCAACGAGGTGTTCCTCAGCTGCCCCACCTGTGGCTCACATGGGCCCTAGTGCAGCTCAACCTGCTGCTCTGGAAGGTACAAGCCGCAAACCTTGGGCTTCTACATGGTGCTGATTCCACAGGAGCACGGGGTATGAGAGCTTGCGGGGCTGTGGTGGCCTCCCCCTAGATTTCAAAGAATGTCACAGCCTCAGGGGCCTAGACAGATGTGTCATGGAGTGGAGCCACTGCAGAGCCGACCTCCCAACACTGCCACCCGCCCCAACTGGGGCAATGCCTAGAGGAACCAGGGAAGTAGCTCAGTCAAAGACCACAGGATGGTAGGGCCACCAGATGCAACTTCAGCCTAAGAAAACAGCAGGCACAAGACTCCAAATCCTGAGAGCTGCTGGGAAAACCAGTTCAGCATAAGCCGCAGAACTGGGGCAGCCTGAGGCCGTGGGGGCCGAAACCCTGCCCCAGGCCACGATATGGGACATAGTCAAAGGAAACAATTCTTTGGCTTTAAAACTTCACTGCTTTCACTGCTGGGTTTTAAACTTGAGAACAGTTGCCCCATTTTTCTTGCCTATTTGTCTTTTGGAATGGGAATGTCTATCTTATGCACGTCCTATCACTGCATTTTGGAAACATGTAACCTATCATACAGAATCACAGGAATGTGCCTCAAGATGAATCATGCCTTGAGTCACACATACCGGATTCAGATGAGACTGGATTTTGTGGTTTTGAGTTGGTGTTGGAAGGAGTTAAGACTTTGGGACTATTGGGATGAATGTCTGGGAAGGACATAACTTTGAGAAATGGGGCAGAATGCTACAGTTTTGAGGCAGATGAATAGAGTCTGGAGGCAGGGAACTTAAAGCCAATTCATGCTGAGTCGAGGAAAGAGACACCAAGGTCTGAGGGCAGGGAATCCTGAGGCCAGTTGGTGCTGACCTCCCAAAGCTGGATCAAAAGGAAAACACCTGGATCTGGAAACAAGGAATCTAAGACCAATTAACCCAACCTTCCTAAAACTCAGCCCAAAGGAAAAAGCCCATCTCCCCTGGGGTGGAGGAACAAAGGAGCAAAGGCTAGTCCCCCTACAGCCCTCCCACTTCCACCATGTCTCAGGTGGAAGGAGTGCCTTGGAGAGGTCTTGTGCCAAGCAGGGACCATCCCTTCATCTGCATAGAGTGCCTATTCACAGCAGCCTCTAATTAAATTCACCTTAACCTTTAGCCACAGACCAAATCCTAAGGGGTAACAGATAGGAACCTCAAAGGGAATATTTAAAACCCAGAACACTTTGTAACCAGACTCTGGAGCCATTTGTTCATGCCAGTTCCTGCCCTGTGGAGCGCTTTCTCGCTTCAATGAATTCCTGCTTTGTTCCTGTGTTTCACTGCTTTGTTACTTGCTGCGTTTTGAGCAATTCCTTCTTCAAAATGCCAAGGGACCTGGACAACTCGTACTCACGGCCTTCATTCCAGTAACAGTTTGAATGTGTTTCCCAAGATTCATGTGTTGGAAACAAACTCCAATGTGAGGACCTTTAAGAGGATATTAGGCTATGAGGTCCCTGCCCTTATGAATAGATGAATGTTATTGTGGGAGTGGGTTTGTCATTGAGAATAAGTTGGTTGTGAGGATGAGTTTAGCCTTTTTCTCATGCTGTCGCCCATCTGACTTTTGCCACGGGATGACATATCCTTGATACGTTCAGCTTCCCAAGCTAGAAAACTTAATTTTTAATTCATGTGGATATACAATAGTTGTATACATTAATAGGGTACATGTGATTTTGATACAACATATAATGTATAATGATCGAATCAGGCATTACCTCAAATATTTCTTTGTGTTAGAAATATTCCAATTCTTTTTCTAAATAGAATAAATTGACTATAATTGCCCTATTGTGCTACCAGATGCCAGATTGTTAGTCTCACCAGTGCACCACAATGTAGCCATCTTTTGGAGCCCCAGGTATCATCTGAAGTTCTTTGACTCGGGACCAAGAAAGTTAAGGAACATGGACACCAACGGTGAAGTTGGAGTGAAAGTTTTAAGCAAAAGAATAAAGCTCTTCACTGCAGAGAAGGGATGTGGAAAGGGTTACTGTTCTTACAGTTGAATGCAAAGGCTTTTATAAGAAAGCAGTGAGGGCTGTGATTCTTATTTGCATAAGGCATGAATTTCGGGTAGCTCCATCCTGTCCGCCTAATGTACATGCAGACCCTTGGCTTGAGGTACTCGATGTTGCTTTGTTCCCCTTACTGTGCATGTCGGGAGATGGAATTTTCCATTGTGTGCATGTCTGTGCAAGTCACCTGATAGCCTTGCTTATCTGTGCGGCTGTGGACATGTCTTGGGCAAGCACCCCTGTGCAAGTTCCCTTGTCTCTACCTGTAGGCTATTCCTTTGTTTGGAAGAAGTCAACCAAGCACCCACCCTAACTGTCTGCCTGGCTGGTTTCTTCCTTTCTCCTCTCAAGATCCTATTCCTTCTAATTGCATTTTGTTCCCATTTAATTAAGCCCTCTTCATCCCTACCTCCCCACTATTACTCCCAACCCCTAGTCACCTTCGTTTTACTATTTCCATAAGATCAACTTTTTTAGCTCTAACATGAATGATAACAAAATGTCGTTAAAATTTTGCTACCTTATATATACTTGCGGAGTACACGTGAAATTGTGTTACATGCATAGGCTGTAATCAAGTTAGGACATTCAGGGTATTCATCACCTCATGTATCTTCTGTTCTGGGGAGATTTTAAGTCCTGCCTGGCTTATTTCACTTAACACAATGTCCAGTTCCATCCATATTATCATGAATTACAGGATTTAATTCTTCAATGGCCATGTAGTATTCCACTGTGTATACATACGATAGTTTATTCACCTATTGTTGGATACCTAGGTTGATTCTATATGTTGGCTATTGTGAATAGTGCTGCAGTAAACATGAGGGCAGCTATCTCTTTACAATAGATATCCTTTCTTTTGAATATATACCCAGGAGTGGGATTGCTGAATCATATGATAGTTCTACTTGTGGCTTTTGGAAGAACCTGCATGTTTTCAAAGTGGCTCTACCAATTTATATTCCCATCAACAGTATACAAGTATT
This sequence comes from Plecturocebus donacophilus, assembly GCA_004027715.1. Classification (NCBI taxonomy): domain Eukaryota; kingdom Metazoa; phylum Chordata; class Mammalia; order Primates; family Pitheciidae; genus Plecturocebus; species Plecturocebus donacophilus. The sequence goes on along the minus strand of PVKP010002967.1, from coordinate 11,463 downwards.
TCCCCCTTTTCCACTTTTTTTTTAAATAAGACATTTTAACTACAGTGAGATATGTGATGGTTTTGATTTGCATTTCTGACTAGTGTTGTCAAGTATTGATATTCCTGTTGGCCATTTGTAAGTCTCTTGAGAAATGTCTGTTCAGACCTTTTGCTTCAGTTCCTAATACATCCTGGTGGTTAATCCCTTGAGCTGATTAGTCTGAACCTGTTCTGTAGGTTGTCTCTTCACTTTAATTGCAATCTTTGCTATGTAGAAGTTTTCACAAATACAGAAATTCTAAAATTTACATGGAACGAAAGATCCAGATAGCCAAAGCAATGCTGAGCAAAAATAACCAAGCTGGAGACATCACATTACCTGACGATATGGTTTGGCTGTGTCCCCACCCAAATCTCATCTTGAATTGTAGCTCCCATGATCTCCGTGTATCATGGGAGGTAATTGAATCATGGGGGCAGTTTTTTCCCCATGGTCTTCTCATGCTTGCAAAGTCTCATGAAATCTGATGACTTTATAAAGGGCACTTCCTCTTGCCTGCCACCATGTAAGCCATGACTTTGCTCCTCATTCACCTTCTGCCATGTTCGTGAGGCCTCCCCAGCCTTGTGGAACTGGGAGTAAATTAAACCTTTTTTGGTCATAAATTATCCAGTCTTGAGTGTCTTCATTAGCAGCATGAGAACATATTAATACAGTAAATTGGTCATGGGACTGCTGCTGTAAAGATATCTGAAAATGTGGAAGTGACTTTGGAACTGGATAACATGAAAAGCTTGGAACAGCCTGGAGGGCTCAAAAGAAGGCAGGAAAATGTGGAAAAGTTGGGAATTTCATAGAGATTTAGAGGGCTCAGAAGACAGAAAGATGTGGGAAAGTTTGGAACTTCCTAAAGATTTGTCGAATGGATTTGGCCAAATGCTGCTCATCTCAGGCAGAGACGAGGAACTTGTTGGGAACTGGAATAAAGGTGACTCTTGCTACGTTTTAGCAAAGAGACTGGTGGAATTTTGCCTCTGCCCTAGAGATCTGTGGAACTTTGAGAGACATGATGACTTAGGGCATCTGAAATAAATTTCTAAGCAGCAAAACATTCAAGATGCAGCAGAGCATAAAAGTGTGGAAAATTTACAGCCTGATGATGCTATAGAAAAGAAAACTATTTTCTGGGGAGAAATTCAAGCTGACTGCAGAAATTTATAAGTAATGAGGAGCCAAATGTTAATCACCAAGACAAAATGGGGAATATGTCTCTGGGGCATGTCAGAGACCTTCACAGAAGCCCCTTCCATCACAGGCCTAGAGGTGTAGAGAGGAAATATGGTTTCCTAGGCTGGGCCCAGGGCTCCACTGCTCCATGCAGCCTTGGGACATGGATGCCCTGTGTCCCAGCTGCTTCAGCTCTAGTCATGGCTAAACGGGGCCAACATACAGCTCAGGCCATTGCTTCAGAGGGTGCAAACCCCAAGTGTTGGTAGCTTACATGTGGTCTTGGGCCTATGGGTGCACAGAAGTCAAGAATTGAGGTTTGGGAACCTCCACCTAGATTTCTGAGGATGCCTGGAAATACCTGGATGTCCAGGCAGAAGTTGGCTGAAGGGGCAGAAACTTCATGGAGAACCTCTGCTAAGACAGTGTAGAAGAGAAATGTAGGATTGGAGACCCTACACCAAGTCTCCACTGAGGTATTGCTAATGGAATTGTAAGAAGAGGGTCACCATCCTCAAGACCCCAGAATGGCAGGTTGACTGACAGCTTGCACCATGTACCTGGAGAACCTGCAGACAGTTAGTGCCAGTACATGAAAGCCAGGAGTGGGGCTGTACCCTGCAAAGCCACAAAGGCAAAGTTGCCTAAGGCCTTGGGAGCCCATCTCTTGCATCAGCATGATCTTGGATGTGAGATATGCAGTAAGAAAAAGATGACTTGGGAGCTTTAAGATTTGACTGCCCCATTGGATTTCAGACTTGCATGGGGCCTGTAGCCCCCTTGTTTTGACTAATTTCTCCCATTTGATACAGGTGCATTTATCCAACCCTTTATCCTCATTGTATCTAGGAAGTAACCTTGTTTTTGGTTTAATAGGCTAAAAGTAGGATGGACTTGCCTTGTCTGAAATGAGAACTTGGGCCGTGGACTTTTGAGTTAAGGCTGAATTAACACTTTGGGGAACTGTTGGGAAGGCATGATTGGTTTAGAAATGTTGAGGACATGAGATTTGGGAGGTAGCAGGGAGGAATGATATGGTTTGGCTATGTCCCCATTCAAATCTCATCTTAAGTTGTAGCTCCTGTAATCCCCACATGTCATGGGAGGGATTCAGTGGGAGGTAGAATCATGGGAGCTGGTTTTCCCCATGCTTTTTTCATGATAGTCAATAAGTCTCATGAGATCTGCTGGTTTTTATAAATGGCAGTTCCCCTACACCACATATGACATAACTTTGCTCCTCATTCACCTTCTGCCATGGTTGTGAGGCTCTCCTGCCATATGGAACTGTGAGTCCCTTAAACATTTTTTTCTTTATAAATTACTAGTTTTGATCGTCTTTATTAGCAGCATGAGAACAGACTAATAGACCTGATCTCAAATTATACCATAAAGTTACCATAACCAAACAGCATGACACTAGCCTTAATCAGACTGATGTAACAATGAATTGGAGAACTCAGAAATTTGCTTATCTACAGTCAACTGATTTTTGACAAAAGTACAAAGAACACTCATTGGGAAGAGGACAGTCTCTTCAACAAATGATGCTAGCGCACAGCTGGATATCCATTTGTGGAAGAATGAAATGAGACCCCTTATCACACCATGTATGTATCAAAAACCTAAATATGCAACCTAAAGTGATAAAGCTACTAGAAAGCATAGGGAGAACACTTCAGGACATGTGTCTGAAAAACACAAGACCTAAAATTTACAGGCATCAAAAATAGACAAGCAGAATTATATAGAACTAAAATGTTTCTGCACAGCAAAAGAGTGACAAGGTTAACAACCAAAATACACAAGAAACTCAATAGCAAAAATCTAAAAACTTGAACAGGTATCTTAAATGGCCAATAAAATATTTCAACATCACTAATCATGAGGTAAATACCACAATGATGCACCATCTTACCTTAGTTAAGATGGCGATTAAAATGACAAAAACAAATGGTGGTAAGAATGTGAAGAAAAGAGAAATAGTACACATTGGTGGGAATGAAAACTAGTACAGTCTCCACAGAACAGAGGTTTCTCAAAGTTTAAAAATGTAACTACCATGTGATCCAGTAATTCTAGGTAGCTAACCAAAGGAATTCAGATCATTACATCAAAGAGACTTCTGCACCCCTAAGTTTATGGCAGCACTATTCCCAATAGCCAAGATAGTCAAACTAGGTAGCCAACAGACAAATGGATAAGGAAAATGTGGATAAGTACAGTGGAATACTACTCAGTAATTGAAATCCTGTCATTCATGGCAACATAGATGGTACTGGAGAATATTAAGTGAAATAAGCCATGAACAGTAAAACACATGTTCTGACTCGTACATGGAAGCTTACAGTTGATCTCTTAAAAGTAGGATGTTTTGAGCTTAAGAGTAGGAAAGGTAAAAATGGGAAAAGCTCTATTAAAGTATATACAACTTCGGCTTGAAAGGAGGAATATGTCTAGTGTTCTATACCACTGTAGAATGATGATACTTAACTGTAGTTTCAAGGATACTTTAGCTAAAGATACTAGAAAGATATTGAATGTTCTCAACACAGATGATGATTCAGATGATTATTACCCTGATCTGGTCACTATGTATTTACTGGAACATCACTAAGCCCCATAAATATATACACTTTTATGTCAATTAAAATGTATTTTAAAAACTAATGGAAAAATCAAAGGAAGACAGTAAGAGGCAGAATGGAACAAAAGAATCTACAAAACAACCAGAAAGTGTCAGTAAGTCCTTTCCTATCAATAACTACCTTGAATATAAGTAAACTAAATTATCCATTTGAAAGGCACAGTGGCTGAGCAGGTCTTTTAAAGACTCCATGCTGCATTTAATTACTCACTTGACCTGTAAGAACACCCATAGCATAAAAGTGAAGAAATGGAAAAAGCTATTCCATGCCATTTGGATCTGTGTCTTCTCCCAGTCTCATGTCAGATTGTAATGTTGGAGGTGTGGGGCCTGGTGGGAGGTGATTGGATCATAGGGGCGGTTTCTCATGGTTTAACACCATCCCTCTTGGTTCTGTTGTAATAGTAAATTCTTGTAAGATCTGGTTGTTTAAACGTGTGTGGCACCACCCCACATGCCCTCTTCTCTTCCTCCTCCAGCTAGGTAAGATGTACCTGCTTCCTCTACACCATCTGCCATGATTGTAAGTTTCCTGAGGCCTCCCCAGAAGCTGATGTAGTGATGCTTCCTGTACAACCTGCAGAACTGTGAGCCAATTAAACCTCTTTGTAAACTCCCCAGTCTCAGGTATTTCTTTTATAGCAGTGTAAGAACAGAATATACCATGTAACTAGAAAACAAAAGATAGGAGTAGCTATACTTATCAGATAAGCTAAAAGAAATTTTCAAATTGGCAAGTTTTTCATTAAAGGGGTCAATTCATCAAGATAAAACAAGTATAAATATGAATCCAACTAGGTGCACATAAAGCAGATATTAATAGAATTGAAGGGAATGACAGACTATGTAAAATAGTAGGAAACCTTAATATTCTACTTTTAGCAATAGAGTGATCATCCAGAGAAAATTGGAAAACATCAGACTTCAACTATACTTTAGATGAACTAAGCCTAGCAAGACATACCCAGAACACTTTATCCAAAATACATTTTTTAAAAGCACAGTTTTCTCCAAGATTGTATGGTAGGTTGCAAAGCAAGTTTTAGAAACGTTAAGATGGGAGTATATGCTCAAGGCAACTTGAAGTTCCCAAAAATTATAAAAGAAAAACTTTAAGACTGAAAACAATATTAAGCATTTTTTTTAGCACAGTATTAAACTAGAAATGCAGAAGATTTGCAAATATGTACAAATTAAACATGTTGCTAAGCAATCAATAGGTCAATGAAGCAATTAAAATTTAACGCCCTGAGACAAAGTGGTGCATATTTTTCTGTATCGGTTACCAGATACAGAAAAAGCCATTCTGAGAGTTTATAGCAATAAATGCCTCTATCAAAGATCTCAAAAAACATAACATTACACAAGGGACTAGAACAAACTAAGCCCAAAGGTAACAAAAAAAGGAAAGATCATAACAGAAGTAAACAAAATATACTAGAAAAACAATATCAATGATAGTTTTCTTTCAAAAATCAAAAGCCATTAGCTAAGACTCAGATATGAAAAATCAGTTCTTAATTTGATAAATTCAGAGGATCATAAAAGCCTACTATAAACAATTATGTACCAAGTGGAAAACCTAGAATAAGTGGATAAATACCTAGATTCACATTGCCTACCCATATTAAGTCATAAAGAAATAGAAATTCTGAACATACCAGTGATGAGTAAGATCGAATCAGTAGTTTCCCATGAAAGAAAAGTCCAGGACCTGATGGATTTGCTGAATCCTACCAAAGAATGATCACCAGTCCTTCCCCAACGTTTCTAAAAATTCAAGTGAAGGTAATACTTCCAAATGCACTTCATGAAGCCAGCATTATCCTGCTACCAAAGCTGACAAGGACATAACATTAGACTAACATCCCTGATGAACATAATTTTAAAATCCTTAAAATGCTAGCAAACCAAATGCAGGAGCACATTAAAAGGAGCATTCACCATAATCAAGTGGGACTTACCACAGGGATGCAAGAATGGTTCAGTATTTGTATAAACTCATAAATGTGGAAACCATATTAACAGAATGGACAGAAACCACAAGACCGTATCAATAGATGCAGAAAAAGCATTTGACAAAACTGCCTTGTAATGAGGAATCTCAAACCAGATACGGAAGAAATGAACTACAGCACAACAAAGGCCATGTGTTGGAGCAACAGCTGACACACTCTATGGTGAAAAGCTGAAAGCTTTTTCTCTAAGATCTGGAGCAAGACAAGGACGGCCCTTTGGACACTTCTATTTAACGTAGTTTGAGAAGCCCTAGTCACAGAATTAGGTGACAAGTGAAACCCTGAAATTTTAACGGAAGAAGCTAAATTGTCCCTGAATGCAGATCTGACATATGTAGAAAAACCTAAACACATCACTAAAAACTTACTAGAACTAATAAATGACTTCAGGAAAGTGTCAGGATACAAAATGAACTTGAAAAAATTAGACATGTGTCTAGTGCTATCTGAAAAATCAGGAAGACCATCCCACTTACAACAGCTAAGAACATACTCAAAATTAAGCAAGAACCTGTACGCTGAAAACAAGACATTGAGAGAAATTAGATACAAATAAGAGAGCCTGAGTTCATATTGGAAGAATTCATACTACTAAAATGTCCATACCACTCAAAGCAATCTAGTGACTAAACAATCTCCATCAAAATTCCAATGTCATTATTCAAAGAGAGAAAAGACAATCCTAAAACAGGTATGGAACCATAGAAGTGTCTCCGACCACCACCACAGCCAAAGCAATTCTGAACAAAAGACAAAGCTGAAGGCATCACGCTACCTGTCTTGATGATTACAGTTTTGTTGTATGTTAAAGACAGCATGGTGCTGACCTAAAAACAGACACATAGACCAATAGAACTGAACCAGCCATCCTGGCAAAAACTTTCAAATCAGATTTACATTCAATTGATTACTGACAAATGTATCAAATTCAAAATAGGTAAAGGACAATCTCTCTGAGAAGCAGTGTTTGACAACTGGATATTTACATGCAGAAGGATGAAATAATACCCTTCTTTTACCATGTACAAAAACTAACATGGATTACAGACTTCAGTGTAAGAACTGAAACTACAAAACTATGGTAAGAAAACATAAGGAAAAGTCTGACATTGGTCTGGGAAATGATTTCTTGGTTACAATTTTAAAAATGCAGGCAACAAAAGCAAAAACAAATGACATCGAATGAACTTCTGCACAGCAGAGGAAATGAGACAACTCATGGATTGAGAGAATATTTGCCAACACTTCTGATAAGTGGTTAATACTCAACAACGTACCCACTACGTTTTGAATGTATTCCCTCAAATTTAGATGTTTAAACTTAATGGCCAATGTGATGTCATTAAGAGGTGCAGCCTTGAAGAGGTGATGAGTGCAGAAGAGCTCCTCCTTCATAAATGGGATTAGGGTTCTTATAAAAGGGGACGCATGCAGTGTTGGGTTATCTTGCCCTACTGCTATGTGAGGACAGTGTTGCTCCCTGTTAGTCCATTCTTGTACTGCTGCAAAGAAAAACCTCTTCTTTATAAGTTAGTCTCAGGTATAACTCTCTCAAAATTCCACAGGCTGTACAGGAAGCATAATTGTGGCATCTGCGTGGCTCCTGGGGAGGCCTCAGGAAACTTAAAAATCATAGCAGAAGGTAAATGGCAAGCAGGCTGTATTAGGATTTCTTAGAAGGAGAAAGCCTGGACCAACAGGATAGATGTACATATGAGAGGGAGCTTATTAAGGAGTGTTGACTTACATGATCACAAGGTGAAGTTTCACAATAGGCTATCTGCAAGCTGAGGAGCAAGGAAGCCAGTCTGAGTCTCCCAACCTCAAAAGTAGGAAAGCTGCTATGCAGTGTAGCCTTCAGTCTGTGGCCAAAGGCCTGAGAGCCCCTGACCAACCACTGGTGTACGTCCAAGGGTCCCCAAGCTGAAGAACTTGGAGTCCAATGTTTGGCAAGGAGCATATACAGCATGGGAGAAAGATGAATCCTGGAACATTCAGCCAGTCTGGTCCTTTTCTGTTGCTCTGCCTGTGTTTACCCTGGCTACACTGGCAGCTGATTAGATGGTGCCCACTCAGATTGAGGATGGGTCTCCCTCCCCAGTCCACTGACTCAAATGTGAGTCTCTTTTGACAACACCCTTACAGACACACCCAGGAACAATACTTTGCATCCTTCAATCCCATCAAGTTGGCACTCAACATTAACCATCACACAGGCACATCTTACATGGCTGGAGCAGGAGGAAGAGAGGGAGCAGGGAGGTACTACACGTTTAAACCAGATCTCATAACTCATACTATAGTACTAAGGGAGGATGATGTTAAACTATTCATGAGAACTCAAACCCCATGATGCAATCGGCTCTCACCAAGGCCAAAGCTAGTACAATTGAGGAAAAGTACCTCAACATTGGTGATGACAATTTGATGTGAAATTTGGATGGGGACACAAATGTGAACCATACCATCCCCACCACAGGATATGGAAACGAGGTACCATCATGGAGACAGATTGGGGCACTCACCAGACAGACTGCTGGTGACTTGCTCTTGGACTTCAGACCTAGTACTTACAGCCTGCATGGCTGGGAAAATTTATAAATGACCCAGTCTGTATTGTTTTACAGAGCTGTGTTTCAGCAGTACAAATGAACTATGACAGTACCCTACTGACATAAGAGGTTAATGAGGGAAACTGCAGATTATATGGGAACCCCCGTATCATCTTTGTAATAATTCTGTAAGTAAAACTGTTCTAAAAAGGGTAGCTGACCTGAGCTCATTCTTCTATTTCTGAAAGGGCTGTAAAATCGATAACTTTACATAGCATACCTTGTTGAGAGTCAGATATGTTTTATTTTGTGTGCCTCATCTCCAGCTTTAGATTTTCTCGACATGCAATTATCTCTTAAACTTCCGTTAGGCTATTGGGACCACTCTGTCTCAAACTGAAAGTACCCATGAGTTTATATCCCCACAGGTTGGCCTTAGCCAATGACTGATGGGTCCAGGAGTGTGGAGTCTCAGGTACGAGTCTGAGATTAATGACATCCCAGAGCTTCTCTATGTAATTGGCAGAAGCCAGCCTCCACAGAATCTTATCTGAAATCTTGCCTTTACTTGGATTCTTCCCCTTTCCCATCCTGTTTTCTTCACTTCATTACCAAGTTGCACACTTAATGAGACATTTGCATGCAAACCTTTATCACAGGGAACCTGATGGAAGAGAGAAGGTAAAACTGGTTCTAGGAAATGAATTCTAGGTAGGAAATTCAGGACCCAGATCACTCATTGAGCAGGTGGCAAAAAGGACCCTGTCTATAATGGTAACCAACGTTGAATCCTCCTGTTAAATGGTAACATTATAATTAAAGTTTTCACCCATAGAGAACGGGGTGAGATAGACCTGGATTTGCACTGACTTGTTTGTATTTGGCATTTAGAAGATATAAGGGAAATTAAAAGGACCACAGTGAAAAAATGAAGAAACTGAATACAGAAAGTGACAGACTCAAATCATCTAATGATAAATTTAAGATGTAATGCAAATTTCAGAAAGCCATCATGACCACATCTTATACATATTTCTTGTGGCAGGCTTGGACTACTGAAGACCAGGCTCAGGACAGTTTTATGGATAATAGAATTTCAGAGAGAACTGTATCAGCGATCTTGGAAAATTTCCTAGGCTAAAATCAAGATATTGATGGGGAAGGAATGGGACCTTGAGACTCATGATGAGAGCTTGTGGGTGCATATGCATAATACTTGTTTTAAAAATCCAGATGCCCTCAGGCCTCTGGGCATGAAAAACTGGTCACTTGCCCTACTAGAAAAAAATCAGCCCTCACCCAGTTACTGGTGTCCAAACAGAAGTTCAGCTGAGGCAGATACCTTGTCAACATAATACTTGCCCTCCGCAATATAAGCCCTACTTCTCCTGAACTCTAACACACTCTCAGAGCTTATGATAGCCCAATGGGAGCAATGGTAAAAGAATAACAATTACTTACCAAAGAAGCTGCAAGATCTGACCAAAATATATTATCCAGAACCAGGAAAGTGTGCCTGGGAGCTGACCTTCAAGGCACCCAGACCAGATCTGGGTAAACTATGAAGCTGCGCAAGAATGAGGAGTGACATAGAGCATTCTCCCAGGGATGGGGATTTAATGTGTTGGCAAGCATTCTGGAGAACAGACAGTTCTAATTCACTATTGGGAGGGATTATGTAAGCTTGGAGGGGAAGAAAAAGATCTCACATGGAATGAGGCAGAGATGTGAGAACTGTCTCAGAGTTTTAAGGCAGTGATCAAAAGGCTCAGCCAAGAAGGCACACAAGAATGGGTCTGCTATATCCAACTGGAAAACCCATTAACTGACTACAGTTCTCTAGGGGAAATAAAGAATACCATTTTCAATTGAATGAAACGTTCTGGTGGGGAAACAATTGACATTGTTGGGAAACTCAGCACCTCCAGGTAGACACTGATGCTGGAAGATGCTGTTGCAGATCTGGGTCCTTTAGTGGCAGTAAGCCGAGGGGAGGACAGAACAGCAGAGGCTGGGAGAGACCGCAATTAACCAGCAGTAACAAGGCTTAGAACTAAGCCAGTTTAGTCTGAGGATACATCAGTGGACGGAGGGACAAGTTCACCTTGAGGATGGATCTAGCAATGCCGTGATATCCGTAGTTTGTGATCTAAGTAAAATCTGAATAAATCACTTTTAATGGTGATTTTCTCAGTCCTTTCCCCAAAGGATTCTGTGGTCATTTTCTGAATAACTGGGCAGTGGGAAGGAGCATTGACTTATAAAGGTTTTGGATGTAGATCTGAGCTGGCACAGTTGTAGAAGTCACAAAGCCCTCGCAGAGAAAATAATGCATTATGAAGGCAAAGTGACAGAGTTCTGACCCAGCTCCGATGAGTCAACTCCATATGGTCCAACAGTCTTTTTAGTCATTTCCCCAGTGTCCACATACATAATCAAAATGGACATAGTAGCTGACACAATGCTTAAACTAGTTGTAATAGAGAAGTCATTGAACTAGAAAATGCCCAATGGAGTACAGAAAACTGACCTCCCCTCCAGCCAGCATGGTCATAATCAGGTCTCCTTGTGGAATGGAAGAAATTAGCATGCATGTATTGAGTTGGTGGGGCCATTATACCTCTGCTTAATTCCCCAGACTGGCCTGTACAAAAGACAGGTGAATCGCCACATTCGTAAGGATGGATTTTCTCAAAGTAAATGCTCTTGGGCTACTGGGGTCTATGTTAGCTTGGAAGTACCTGGGAGTTTACATCTCCCGAGGGTGACCATTGCCAATGACAAACGTGCTGGAAATTGAAAACCCATGTCACATTCTCCTGGGCCATTTTTTTGTTTGTTTGTTTGTTTGTTTTATTGCATTTTAGGTTTTGGGGTACATGTGAAGAACATACAATATTGTTGCATAGGTACACACGTGGCAGTGTAATTTGTTGCCTTCCTCCCCTTCACCTATATCTGGCATTTCTCCCCATGCTATCTCCCCACAACTCCCCCCCCCCCCCCCTCCCCCCCCCCCCCCCCCCCCCCCCCCCCT